>JAOVVB010060197.1:0-14376 GCA_028570985.1 Heterobranchus longifilis | reverse complement strand
TCGAACAAAGTTAATTTTCTCCTGATCTGTCCGTCTGAAAAATGTCATTTTAGTGTCAGAATGTTCAGGAGATATGTAGCTTCTTGTGAAAACTGGGTCATAATCTGTGTTCACGTTCACTTCTCCCATTGGAATCAATAATCAATACACTCAGAACTGCTGCTAGTCTAAACTAAACACACGTGACTCAGATACAGGAAATGACAAAGTTGAAGCGTCTCGGTTTATCCAGTCTCTGCTCGCCACCTGGGACGGCACCCACCTGTCACTCAAAGTGTCCACGCCCTTAATTATGCAAAACTTTAAGCCTTAATATAATTTAAACAGGTGAGTTGTATAAAAAGTCACCCCCTGTACAGTTGTCATGAACGAGGAAATTAGCTATAGAGACCAAAACCGTTTTTTGTACCCGGCTGTAAACATGTTTCTTTCTGCTGTAAAGGATGGCATTTTAACATGGGGGTCTATGGGGATCGACTCACTTTTGGAGCCAGCCTCAAGTGGCCGTTCGAGGAACTGCATGATATGGCTGAACTTGTTAACAAACAGTTGCCTATTTACACATCCAGCAGACATGGATTAACATGTTTCTGGTCCGGCAAGTTTATGTCCAATATTTGCTCTCTTTTAGTTCTTCTCTCTAAAAGCTCCACTATGTTTACCAGCTAGTCGCTAACTGTGTGTCTGCTGTTTGGTGCTGAGCAGGTAGACTATAACAGGTTTTTAGAGCTATATCACTGAAAATGATGCTGAACGATGCTAACATGCTCTGTAAAGCTGAGGGGAACGGCGGAGTTGGTAACAATTTTCTGTGGGTTTGTCATTATGAGCAAAACCTTGTCATTTGATCCATTGCAAATATAAAAAATATTGATTCGCTGATGTAGGCTACGAGTAGTGTCTCAATACACTGTGCAAAACTAGGGATGGGCATCGTTTCAATTTTATCGATTCTGATTCCGATTCCGATTCCGCTTATCGATTCTGGTTCTTATCGATTCTCGGTTCCGATTCCAGAGAAATTGTACACTCACATTATTATGATACACCTACCACGGTGTAGGCCTTATCATACAGTAGTTTACTGTAGACTATAATGTTTGTTATTCTGTCAGCTGTTTCTGCTGTGCTATGGCAGGAAAATATCTATATCAGTATATATGGATATTGCTGTGAATCGAGAACCGGTTCCGAGTTGGAACCGGTTCTCGATACCCATCCCTATACTTTACGTGACTCGTCATTGGTGTACTGACAGTTCATTGGACAGCTACTCCTCTGGGAGGGGAAAGAGAAGGGAGAATCCTGCTTGCACACAAACTAACACTCACATGTGCAAACCGGGCCGTGGTTTGTGAACGATTCCGTTTTGTTTTTTTTACAATTCGGTTTTGCATCCCTTGTGTGTGTGTGAGATGGTCTCTTTCTCTGGCTGCAAAGTATATGAGCTCGTCAGTGATCTATGGTCACATTTTAGAGCTTACTTCTCTTATTTAATGTAAAAATATCCTATTGAATGAAACCGTTACAACTACAGGCCTTGTGATAGAGTAGTTTTAGTACCATGTACTCCAGGCAGTGAAAATTACCATTAAATACCACTGAATAGGTGTCACATTTTTCAAATGGTACGCAACTCTGTTGGGATTGCAGCTCTTCATGTATTTCCATTCTTTTTAGCCAGTGGGCTATAAACTCAGTACTGTTGTTCCAGCCTTGGGGTTGGATGAGCAGCCAAACATGAATAATCCTGGGCTACATTTTCTCTGGCTGTGCTGATGCTCCATGAAGAAAGCTGCTCCACCAGTCTTTCTGTTGTCTGCCCAGTGAGTGCTGCCTATTCTCAGGCTCTGCTGCAGGGCCTAAAACTGGGACCATTTGTTCGGACCAACGTGACGACTTGTAAGCTTTTCTTGGCTCAGAAAAGCAGCTTAGGAGACTTGATCTTTGGTCTGGTGAGCCCAGCTAGAGCATGCACACGTGCTGGGGCATGCCCCCCCCCCCCCACACCCCCCCCCTGGCGGGCCACCCGGTGCTAGTCCTTAATAGCCTAGTTTGGCTTTGGCTTAGCCTTAGCTAACGACTGTGTCAGAGGACGAGGAAGTAATTGACAGGCTGATGGGATGAGCAGAGGGATAGGTCAAACACACCTGACTAAGGGAAGCCTTGAGCAACACGCAAGCCTGATCCACACTCCCACTGTGTCAGTGTGTGCACAGTGAGCATTTCCGACCTGTAATTAACACAGTGACACCTGAGCCAGTATCAGGGTGGGACTAATCACCACAAACAGTCAGATGATGACAAATTGTGGCTGTGGCTAGAAGTCTGCCTCCTCTAGGGACGGGAATTGAGAGGCAGTTCCAAATTGTCCGATCCACCGGAATAGCTTGCCCTCAGAGTTGATCAATCCCATGACAAACTCATGCGTCTATGCTGGAAACTACAACAGTGCTGCTGTAATGTCTGTAAAATGGTCATTTTAAATAAGGGTGGAAACACCAGCAATATGCTGTGTTGCAGTGTTGGCTGACACCGAAAACCTGTGTAGGCTGACTTTTTTCCCACACATAAACGTCATCAGGACTCAATAAGGGAATCGATAAAGGATCGGACAGATAAGAAGAATCAACTAGAGCAGTCTTTCCCAAAGTTTTTTTTCTTGGGTCGCCAATGACATGTGAATTCATTTTCCTAATTAAAATAGGAGAAGAGTGTTCTTTTTTGGTGTTATGAGGTGGTGAGAAAATTAACAATACACTCAGCAAATGTAATTATTGCTGTGATGTACTTTTATAATGAAATTTCATATACATTTTAAATTCATGGTTTGTTGTGTTCTTTATCAGGAGTTAAATATTTGTAGACGTCATGGCAATCCATGATGTATTTTTGTAAGTTTGGGTCCTGGGGAGACACCAAATTTGTCTTTTGGGTCTCGAGCTGAAAAAGTTTGGGAACCCCTGAACTAGACCATTGGTATCAATAAAATCGTATTAATTCCCAGCCTCCTCTACAACCAGTGTTGCAGGTGCCCTGCTGTAATGAGGCCATATTCTGTTCTTCAGGTTAAATTGGCTCATAAGATGGTGAAAGTACCTTGTTTAACCTGCGTATTTTGCAAACCAGGAAAGCACCTATACTCCCTTCAGCCAAGACAAGATATTTGCATTTTCACTTGTGTCATGTGGGTGTGTAGCTCTGAGCTGAGGAGGAGTGAATTGCCCTGCATTGATTTATCTTTCAGTCACACCTACCTGCTGGGTTGCCAGGTTTCTGACAGTAGAACTTTTTTGATTGGCACTCTCAAGGGGCCAGTCACATATCTTTTTAAGAGAGGCACTTTAACGCCTTTAACATCAAGAAACTGAAAAATCCATAGACCTAAAGAGAAACAGTGTAGATCAAATACAAATACACCTGGTTCTCTAACTTTTAACTTTTTACCAAAGGTTTTCTAACTTCCTAATAAGCCAAAATTGGGGGTAAAGCACAAGTGACAAGGAGGATAGACTGAGCACTGCTAAAGGATGAAAGAGAATGAGCAGACCTTTTTTCAATGTTAGCTGTTAATATAAGCTCAACACTCAGCTGCTTCTTGCAGTGAAAACTTCCTACTAAGACTGAGCTTGATATATTGCAGTTTTTGCACAAATAAGGATATGACATGGAGCAGAGTCCTGCACTGGGTCGGTACCTGCAGGTCCCTGACGGGTAGCCTGCAAAAATTTGTGTAACAGGTAAACAATATATATTTATATCAATTCACGGGTACAGGCATGGGTAAAAATAAACTAAATGCAAAAAATATGTTGCTTTTTTCGAACTTTTGTTTTTCTTATGAGTACTTGCACACAGAATGTGAATATTACATGGCAAAAAAGCGACGTCATTTTTTTTTTGCGGAGCAAGGTTGATCTACAGAATCTACAGGCAACGCATAGCAGATCCACTCCTTCCGTTCTTAACTTTCACAATAAAAGCCAGAGACCAGGCATGTCCAAAGTCCAGCCCGGGGGCCAACTGCGGCCCTTGGACAAATTTTAAACAGCCCCCAGCTTGTCTCTGAAAATATACTATATGTGGCCTGCCACACAATATTGGTTAATCAATTAAGTTAATGTACATGTATTAGTATGGCGCTTAAAATAAGATCCTGAGAGTACAATTGTATTATATGTGTGTTTTTTTTTAGTTTTTTTTTAAATACCCTATATGATGCGAGACGCAGCTGGCCCCCCAGGTATTTTCACATAATCTAATCTGGCCCCTGCCCTCGACGTATATACCACATAACTGTTTATCAGAGGGAACTCAAATTCAGTCCGAGCATTTTGCTAAAAGGAAACTCATATTAGCTGACAGCAGCTTAACGTTAAACTCTACAACAACTGACCTCAGACAGACACAGACTCTGCTCTGATTCATGTCCCTCTGGGGAAAGAAAGATCACCGGTAGTTAGTCCTCTGCCTGTATGAATTGCGAAACCTTTTATTGAATCATTGTCGCAAATTTGCATCACTGCCGTTATGAATAGTTTTGATGTGAAATATTTGCAGGCGCTTATTTTGCATTTTCGTGTTGTCATTCGTCACGTCCCCGGTGTGTAACGGTCTTAATGGGTCGGTTCTGGTACTGTCCTTTCCGGGTGCATAGTTGCAAAACTGGACCTGTGCATGACTCTAATTTATTATTATCTCCAGTCAATTCATCTTTTTTTATTTGCTGTAATTTCAGTATCAAATGCCATCATTTGAGATTGATATCAGCTACTTGAGATATGCCGAGTGAGGCAGACCTTTGCAGTTCTCTGGACATATTCTGGCATTCCCACCGGCTTGCTGTCAGATGGTAAAAGATAGTGTAAAATTAGAGGTCACCATTGTTTTGCCTCGCATCCTCAGAAGCCATCCCCACACAGACGTTCTGCAGACAGGTGTAAAGAAGGTCCCACACAGGGGATCGGATGTTGGCACTTGAAAGCTCACCCATCGCTCCAGTCTCGCTCCTCTGACCCTTGACTCGTGTTATCTCGGCGCCTTCTTGTTGTGCCCTTATCCTGCAAAAGTGCATCTGCACAGCATTTCCGTGCAAGGACAGTGTAACCAAACGGAACAAGGCTGGATGGGCATGCAGGCTTAGTCAGCAGGCTTACACCCGGGCTCTCCTTGCTTGTTTTAATTTTGAATGACTGAAATGGCAACATTTTTTTGGTGATTTGTTTGTAGGTGTTGAAATGAATCAACTTGAAATGGGTACTGTATGTTCAGGCTGTACTGCAGTATTCTGCAAAGTGTTGAGTTCCTCCCACATAGCGTGCCGCTCAACCTGTTCCATTAACGACATTGTGTCGGGCTTGTTGATAAGCCCACTTTGGGCCAAATGGATGAGGCTGCAGTTACATGCTGTTCCTTGAAGAAATGCTGCTGTTTTCCTTCCTCCTTCCTGGAGCAGCTTGTCACGTTAGCAGCCGAGCTAACTTAATCTGTACCTTAAGGAGAGAGACGTAGATAGAAAGCAGGGGGGGGGGGGTAGGATGCTTGCTGAAGATACAAGACAGACTCAATTAGGTTAACTCTAACTATGGCTTCTATTTTTAGCCGTACAGCTGGGGAAAAAGGGGGAAACACCACTGCCTTCTGTCCAATCACAGAGGTTAGCGTTTCACCAATGAGAGCTGTGAGAGAAGTCCCCACCCCTGACTCTCGTAACAGCTACCTCACATCCTTTCTCATCATCAGAGCCCACACGCCATTATTTGCCGTTTCTGTGTTGCTAACGTCTAACCCCATTGGAGTGACCTACTGTGTGTGCCAACTGGGTTAAGTGACTAAGCAAGATAAGTTGGTTATAGGTGAGTGAGAAAGTGAGTGTGTGCCTCTTTGGTTTAGAATGTTTGGATTACACTCCTACTTCGCCCTCCATTGGATGTATTAAAACACATCCACAGCTGTGAGGAGGATGACAGGTCTGACAGGGCGACCCCCGTCCACACACGTCCATCCGCCACCCGCTCCCCTCCCTGTCCCTACAGCCAACATCTGGATGGATCTCCCTGGCTTTACACCAGGCCCATTTTTAGGAGCCGGGCCATATTGGAGTTTTAATCCAAAGCTTCTGCCCTTAGCCCTCGAGTCACACAGGGGCACAAGGGCAAAGTGAGGGTTGTGGGTGGGTGTGGGACGCTGGCCGGCTTTGTGCGGAAGAGAGCAGTAAGAGTTCACTCACATCATCCGTGTGTGTGTGTGTGTGTGTGTGTACTACTAACCCTGTATGGATGTGATATGAGATTTAAAAAAAACAGTGTTATCATTGTTGTATGGCCAGGCTCAGTTTACAGAGGATTAAGGTCATAGAACTTTCTTTTATTTGACAGTCATAACAGAAAAAGAACATAAATAAACTTTAAAGTAGATTTTTTTTCTGGGCTAAATTACATGGTACTGGATCTTTGCATAGATTTGTGTACTTGCCGATACCGATACCAGCATTTTAGACCGTATCGGTAACTTTACCGTTCACCAAAGACGTGTGTGTATTGATTACATTGGTTGTTGCACTTTTAGTTGGTGTGGTTCTTGTACAGTGCACCTAAAGGCATGCCTCCTCCTCCATCTCTTTTCCCCCTCTGTCCCACTAACTCCATCCCCTCTCCCTCCCCTCTCCCTCCCCTCTCCGTCCCCCTCTCTGGCTCTGTTTCTATGACCATCTCTTTGGTTAACTCCATCTCTTTGTCTCTCGCCTTCTTTCTTTTCTCTCTCTCTCTCTCTCAACCTTTGTCAGTGGAGCAGATTAAAAGGCAGTGTGCACGTGTGAACTAATCCGTGTGTTAGTGATGGGCTTCAGCCCCAGAGTCTCTTGGCCCCGGCGCGCAGCTAGCGCATAGCGCATCCCCCCCCCTTGCCCCCTCTCTACCCCAATGAACTCTGCACGTGTGTGTGTGTGTACGTGTATGCGAGCACGTGTTTATGTCTGTGGACGTTGCTCGAAGTGGGCAAATGTCTGCACTATTCTCTCAATCCTTTCCTTTCAAGCTCATCCGTTTTTCGCTTCATCTCCGTCTCCTCTGTTTCCACTTTATCCCAATCTGTCCTCCATCCCTCCTCTGCACTGTTGCCATGCGCGCCCGATGCTGTTTGCGGCTCGGGGTGGCTTCAGCGGGTTTAGCGTGACAACAGCATCGGTCTGCCTAGTAATCAACTGTGTTTCGCCGCTTTATTTACCACTTGTGTCCTTGGGATTGGTTGTGCAGGGGCGGGGTGGGTTCCCGCGAGTCCAAATTGATTTCTGAACTCCCATTTGCATTTTATTGCCCCCAGTTTCCAGTGTGGTTTCAGCCCTGAATCCATATGCGTTTTTTACAGTGAGTTTTACTGCCAATCGGAAAAGACTCCCTCTCTCTCTCTCTCTCTCTCTCTCTCTCTCTCTCCTCCACACACACTGAATCTCTTTTTTTGGGGGATTGAGGTCACAACTGCCTGAATGCTCAGAAATATCAAAGTCCCATTCCCACCCACCCACATGCAGCAATGCATTTTCACCCACTCTGCATTTTTTTTTTTTTTTTTTCGCTCCCTGCCATCTAACCAGAATATGGGTCATCATGCAGCACAGTTCCCATGGAATCCCAGGACTTGTTAATAATGATTTAATTCCTCAGACGGGAAAGCGGTTGTGTGTGTGTGTGTGTGTGTGTGTGTGTGTGTGTGTGTGTGTGTGTGTGTGTGTGTGTGGGAGAGAGATGAGCATTCCCGTCATTCCTCAGTCCTGTTTGTCAAACTTGACAATTGGCTGTCAGTTTGGACAGTGTAGTTAAAAAAAAAAAAAAAAAAGCCTCAGCGGATGATTGAACCTTCAGGACGCGGGCCACAGGTTATCATACGCTGCAAGGAAGGCAGCACCCGAGTAGTATGAGCATTTTCTTTTTCCGAAGAGCCTCCTGAAGAGTTGGTGTTAAAGTGTGTTTCTATCAATAGACGCTAAGTTCTGTGTCCTTGTTTCTTGCTCATTTCATGTTCGCTGTCAGGTGAAAGAGGAACTTTTCTAACACTTAACAAAGTAGCAGAAGCACTTACCTGCTGTCACTGTCAAAACAAAGAACATACTATTACTGGCTTAGTTCACGTAGTCCCGTGTCCTTTGTAGCTCCGTGAGTAGAGCACAGCTCTTAATCTTTCAGGGTTAGGGGTTAACATTTCCACTGGTGCCACCCATGCATGAAATATACGCACTCGTGGCACCGTGGATGAATGTGCTCAACACAAAGCGTGTCATGTGTTTTCTAGTAGTTCATAGTATTTGGCTAAACGTGCGGCATTGATGTAAAAAATAATTTGAGTCAGAACTTGAAACGAGCGAGTGGATTTGAGTTGCTTGCCATCGGTAAAACCCAGTGGAACTCCTGACAGACTGGCTCACGTTTGTGCCCGTGGCTAGTTTCTGGGCAGATTACACAGACGGAACACTCCCCTTCCTCCCCCCACTCTGTATATATCTCACCCTCTCTATCTCGCTCCGACTCTCTGCGTATATCCCATCTGTCCGTGTTTCATAAAGGAGATGAGGGAAGCATCGGTCTGTCAAAAAAAGAGAGGCTACAGTAGCTGCAGGGCAAAGATCGCTCTAATCTTGTGTGTGTGCGCATGTAGAAACGCGACAGACTTAGCAGTGGATGAAATCTAACTTTCACCACAGCGGCTTAAGTGTACAGCTTTCGTATTTGCTCATCTTTGCCTCAGCAACAAGGATGTCATTTAAAGAGAGACGCTAGAGGCAAAAACATCGTTTTCTTTTCTTGCATGGGTCAACTTTGAGATTTTGGGTTATTTTGCTTCCATGAAGACAAGAAGAAGGTGTCTCACACTCTGGCCTTGTATGCATTTTTCGGCCTTCAGGCCCTCAGGCCTTCCTCAATATCAGACAATCTTGCAGAAGGTCCATAACGTCATCAAATGAATAAGAAAAATGCATATGGAGCCAGAGTGTGCGACACCTTTTTCTTGTCTTCTAGTTTGGTTCCAGTGATCAGCACCTCACTACTACCCTTGGTGTGTGTTACTTTTCTATATATATATATATTTTTTAGATGGGTGGAAAGAAAACATCCAAAATACACATTTAGGTATTTATTTTACTACACTTTGTCTCTTTGCGTCTGTAGATTTCTCTTAAATTCACCAAAAATTAGCATCAGATAATGCCTCATTTGCATATTTAAACATAACATTTCTGAAAACTTATAATAAAAAAAATATTTGTCTTAATGTGAGTAATCAACTGGGGAAGTTTATTAGTGATATATATTAGTTAAAATATTTTCCCTATGCACCTGTAGTGTTTTGCAAAATGTATGGAATTGTTTACAGTTTTTCTCAAACTCTGATCCAGAAATCTCCACTTTAGTAGCACGTACACACACCAAACTCTCCACTTTCATTACTATCTATATTCTGAAGGTTTTCATAGTTCATAGCCTGATTCGTTTAACATTTTTATTCCTACAAACATGGTGAAAATGTTTTTTTTATGGCTGTTGACAGTATTTTCTGATCTAAGTGATGAAAAGAGATGGACAAAATTCCCTCTGTAACCTTTGACTAATAATAAATACTTACAATATCAAAAACAAAATCAAACAAGAGTTTTGAACTTGGCTTCATGCCATGTTCAGATTTCTATTCTGGAAATGTATGCAAATTAGTATATATTTAATAATATAATGTTCCATTTGCATATTTAAACATTCAATTTCAGAAAACTTGTAATACAAAAAATAATTGACTTCAAGTAAGTAATCAACTGTGGACGTTTCATGGTGATATCTATTAGTTAAAATTGTCTCCCCTTAAAGTCTTAAAGTCCCACTAACAGTTAGTGGCACGGTCCAATGCATTTTCCAGTGGGTGTTAATGACACTACACCACAAGTTACACATCATGTGCCATCCGTGAGCTAATGCTACAACCATCTGTCAAATCATAAATCATCAACGCAAAGTTTTCAACATGAAGGGAAACCTAGAATAATGATTTCACCATCCTAATCCAGACCAGCATATAAGCTTGTCTCCATCTGCATTTGTCATTTCCTGAACCTGCCATTTATAGCTCAGATAATAAAGCTGTAGTTGGCTAAAACACATACGGCGGGCGCCAGTTTTGCAGCCAGGCTGTTGGCTCTTTGACGACTGTTCCAGCAGTCAACCTAGTGAGTGAGTGGTAGTTTCCCATATTAAAAAAAAAAAACCCTATTCAGTCAGGTGCCACTGTCTGTATGGGTTAACATGTGACCATGGCTGCAGTCATGTGAGAGAGAGAGGGAGAATGACCCCCGCCTCCATGAAAGAGAGAAAGACATAGGGGGCATAAAAAAACCCAGAGAATCCTAGAAGAGGCATCTTTAGTAGAAAAAACAACCGTGCTCTTTGTGTTAACTCAGCGATCCAGTAAACAAAGGTGGTGAGCAAACACAGAGACCCGTTGTGTTTCCTGTAGTTTGGTGTGCGTTTTTTTGTTGCATTATAAATGCTCATGTGTATGGGCTACAGTGCGTAGTGCACATTTCAGGTTTATTCTCCTGATCAAATAATTGCACTCTATTTCTGTATAAATTAAGCCAAATGCAAGTACTTTATTTCATTGTATTTCACTGCCAGGGATACAAAATGGTCCAGGTGTTGATGCCAAATGTGCAATAAAAGAATTTTGTTCACCTAAACACACCACATAGAGTGTGATTTTTTTTTAGCTGTGATCATCTGTCCTTAACAGTTTGCGCAAGTCCTACAGTCGCAGCAAAGCATCATGGGGGAACAAATGTATGGGCTGCCATGTGGGCCGAGCCCTGCTCCTCTCCATGTATATTGTATGTCACCATCTGCAGAGTATGGATCACTGTGCCACATGTTTCACTATACATAATCTGGGAGAGGGAGACTTACATGTGATGCGCCTCACATACCGGTCCAGACCGTGCCTCTCTCACGCTTGCTATTTTTAACCGTGAAAATAATGGATTTGGAATGTTTTGGAAAATAATGCTCAAAGCGTAGAAAGAAAAACATCTGTGCCCACATTTTCTGTTTGATTTAATTGCCCTCTCCACCACACAGTGAGATAATTTGCAGCTGATTTGACGTAGTGCTCAATGGACATGGCTTTAGTCTACTTTTAAATGAGGCTTTGCATTACTAAATACTCTAATCACTCCAATAATCTTTGACATCGCTGTGAATCGTGATTTG
Source organism: Heterobranchus longifilis (assembly GCA_028570985.1). Lineage (NCBI taxonomy): Eukaryota > Metazoa > Chordata > Actinopteri > Siluriformes > Clariidae > Heterobranchus > Heterobranchus longifilis. The sequence continues at coordinate 3,133 of JAOVVB010060197.1, read as the reverse complement.
CGGCGGCTTTAAATGAGCCTCGACACTCGGAGGAGTAATAGAACTCCCTCGCAAAGTCAAGTTTGGATTTTTTTTTTTTTCCTCCCTAAGAGGGCCTGTATAATGATGTCTTAATTTCCTTTCGCATGTCAATTTAAGAGATTTACCGCTGAGATGGTCATTGGTGACGTGTAATTAGTGTAATAACTGGGTGAAGGGTCAAATTTTCTCCCCCTCTGCACGTATTAGAAGTAGGTCAAGTCATGTGTGTGTGCGTGCACGTCTGTGTGTGCGTGTGTGTGTGTGTGTTAAATGGGTTTGAGAGAGTGTGGGATTTGCCAAAGAGAAGTGTATTGACTGGTATCTGGGCTGGAAATCTGACCCTCCCCTTTTAAGAGCACGTCCAGTAATTATGTCAGACATCTTGGATGGCCTGAGAAGTTATCCATTATTTATGTATTCACAAGTTTGGAATCTAGGGCAGCCATATTTTTGTTCTCCATCGCTCATGCTTTGACTAACGTTGTCGGTTCCAGAGGACTTTGAATGAAAAAGAAGCAGAAACGGTGGTTGCTTTGTCAGTGCTGTTTTCAGCTGCTTTTAGAAAGAAAAAAAAAAAACAATTCTGTCGGGTCTTCAGGCCCAGGTGTTCTTTTATTGCCATTTATTTTATTCACAAACAAAGAACGCTCACATGAATATGCATTTTCCCTTTTTTATGCTCAGCTCTTTCCCTTCTTAATACTCACCGCCCACAAATTTCTTGTCTTTTTAGCGGACACGCAAGAAAATCAAGCGAGGCTTTGAGTTTAAGTAAAAACAAAAAAAGACAGAGTAATTGTCTGGATGGTTTTCAATTGTATGCACAGCCATCGAGTAATGTCTTCACAGTAACAGGATGTACCTGAGCAAATAATGTCTCGTGTAATTTCAAGATAATAAGATAATAATTACTTTGAAAAAAACATCACTGTACAACAAAAAGAAAATTCAGATCGTGTGTGCCCTATTGAAAAAGGAGTGAAAAAGGGAAATACTGGGATATTAGATGTTGTTAGCGTCGCATAATATAGGACTTCAAAAACCAAATCGTCTCAGGACTATAAGATCTTTATGTGTATTTGTGTGGCAATGCATTTATTTGGAAAATTGCAGATTATGGATAAAAAAAAACATACAGCTTGGTTACTCTTACTTTTCTTACTTATTATAACTAAAAATAATTCCCATCCCGAGTCCTAATATTGATATCAGACTGCCAGTGCTTACAGACGGATTGAATTCTGTCCACAAGTTGCAGTCTGGAGGCTTGTGTTTGACCAGTCGGCAGACTTAACTGCAGTATGGCCCAGCTGAAAAACTGGAATGAGGCTCCTGCAGTCGAAATTCATTAATTCATTCAAACCTTTATTTAAGCCTCGAAATTCAATGACGTTTCCTTCATTTGCAATGATGTCGAGATACAGAGAAATACAGAACACAAATCAAAAGCGCACAATACTCAGGGAAAACAACTGCACACTGAGGTAGTTTGAGATCATTGTGTTATCCAGGGAGCAGTGAGAGGCTCGATCTTCAGCGTGTTGCAGATAATTCCATGTGTGTGTCCCAGTTCCCAGTGATTATTGAATCGTATTTTTTGCTCGAAATGCCCAACCCTATAGTTGAAATACAGGGGAAGATTCCTCTGCTTGTGGAAAACTTTATGTGGTTGAAAAGGCCTAATACGCAGTTTTAACATCGTAAAAGACAAATCCGTCTATATTTTGGTATTTTAACAAGACTGAGGATGTGCTCAAAAGCTGTCTGTCTTTTCAGTAAAGCCTGTTTACAATACCCTCACACTTCTCTCTTGCATTATCCTCTCCATCATTGGAATATTTTCAAGACACCACTGCGCTGATCGCTCTTGTCATCTTTGATGGAATCACTTTTGTTTCACGTCACACTGGCAAAAATCTAACGGGCTATTTGTCCGACACTTGACTACAGAGATATCAGATATCAGAATGTGTGTGTGTGTGTATGCATGTACACAGAGGTGTGTGTGCCCTTCAGTGCCCATCCAAAGGCACATGCACTCTGCGTGTGTGTGTGTGTGTGTGTGAGATGATACAAGGACGAGGGAGGATGAGTGCAGAGCTGTTGTTGGCTGTACTGACGAGAGATGTACATATGATGTGCGTAGGTTCTGCAAGAGCGGTGGTGGGCAGCTCTCCCGTATACCAGCAGGGAGAGCTTCAAAGTGCTCCTTTAAAAAGGACTCGGCTTCAATCACATCGGAGGCAGTTTGACGCATTTCAAGAACAAGTGAAACGGCTACAGCGAGAGGAAGAGCCGCACAGAAATGACGACAGATTAGTTTTGTTATAAATGTTTCTCATTGTTACCGAACTGTGCGGCTTTGCATTTGAATTCAACTGAACTGAAGCAAAAGACTGAAAGTAGTTGTATTTGGGAGAAAAAGGCAGGTCCTGCATGTGATTCATGGGGAGGAGGAGGAGGAGGAGGAGGAGGAAAGGTGTGGTGCAGTGACCCGGGGCCGGCTGGCTGCTCGCTCACATGTCAAAGCCAAAAGGCAGAGCTGCCTGCCTGCGTACCCATCTGGGGCCCATCAGGAACACAAGCCACAGGAACACACACACACACACACACACACACAAGCATGAAAGAGACACACAAACACACACATCACTGGTAGAATGGAAGCGCCCCATTGTCTCAGGAGGAAAGAGAAGGCCGGTTGTGTCTGTGGTGAGCCTGCAGGTCGGGCCTTTAGGATTTTGCACACTTTAATTGTCCTGTTTTTGATGGCTATAGCAGCAAATCATCTGGCTTTTGTTTTTTTATTATTTAGAAGACATCTTTTGCCTTGATCTGTTCTAGCAGCAATTTTAGTGAATGCTTTAACGGGGACATATTATGCTCATTTTCAGGTTCATACAGGACATGTTTATGTGCCTGAAGTTTCAAAAACACATTATTTTTCTGTCTGTCTGAATATACTTGTATTCAGCCTCTGTCTGAAACGCTCCATTGTAGTGCCTGTCTCTTTAAGCCCCCCTCCCGAAAAAACCCAGTCTGCTCTGATTGTTCAGTGTTTCTGGGTTTTCTGCATCTGCGCTCTCAGCGTCTCTGCACCGTCATTGCAGCC
>JAOVVB010060177.1:0-14377 GCA_028570985.1 Heterobranchus longifilis | reverse complement strand
ATGGAAATCTGTTTTAATGGGGGGGGGGGCTGATCGATAATGCAAGTGAATGAAACCTTTTCTGGATTCCAGTCTATAGGGAAATTAGCTACAGAGACCAAAATCATTTTTGTGCCAGGCTGTAAACATGTTTATTTCTGGTGTAAAGTTGGGCATTTTAACATGGGGGTCTATGGGGATTGACTCACTTTTGGAGCCAGCCTCAACAAGTCGCCGTTTGAGGAACTGCAGTTTTTGGCACTTACAAACTTACTGATCCCTTACTGATCCCTTATATCCAGCAATGCTCCACCCAACAGTATCTCCAGAAATGATATTTAAATTGGATGATTCCACACCTCAAGATTTACATTTATTGCCAACGTTCAGTGCAAATGTAAGAAGTATTGTGTTCAGGGTAGTGGTTCCATCACAATCTAACAATATTTTCTTTAAAAATAAAAGAAAGAAACAAAAAGAAACCATTGCTGATTACACATATATTGTGGAAATAAATCATTGAGTCAGATATTTCAAAACCTGGACAGATAAAACCAAAAGCTATTTGCATGGATAGATGCTGTAGAGTGAGAAAACATGTCTGTTTGTAATGTGGGTGACCCAGCCCTTTCGTGCCCTTTAGTATTTGCCATGCCCAAACACCTTCTGGATACATTAGTTTGTCCTTTGTTCACTGATGGAAAACCAAAAATTAAACACCAAGCACTCCACAGCTGAGACATCAGATCCAGAAAGTTGTTATTGGGTTTTCGTTGTAATTTCTAAGAGAAAAACTGGCTTCAATTAGGATCTTTGTAGCTCCGCCTGAGGCCTTATTCCCAATAGATTGTGTGGTAATTCCCATTCTCCATCCTGTCTACCAGATGCTTGGTGAGTAGTGGGATGAGGAATGCTGAAAGCTACGACCAAATTTGGTGTTTTGATGTATCATCCCCCAAAGTGAGAGTCAAGAGAGTGACTGTATGAAATATAATCTAATGTAACATTAATCACTGTGCTTGGTGGTAAAAATGTAAACATCAATGTATGTACACTTGCAATGTTAGTTTAAGGGTGGCACTAGCAGAGAGTACATGTTGTGTTCAGTAAATCTCCATTAGATTCAGTGGTTTGTTTATGAAAAGGCCATTTTGGCCTGATGGTGGCACTGAACAAAGGGTCAGGGGGTCACAAAAAACATTCATTCATTGGGCATCCCTTGGGGATTTTGAATATACACAGTTTTTTACCAACTAGAGACTTTTTTTCAAGATGACACATAGCTGGTTTATATCCACAAAACTAAATCAGATGGAAAAAAGACGACATAGTGCAGATATCTGAGTTTAATTACCCATATCAAAACAATATTTTGTTTGATAGATTACTTTGACAAATGTATATGTATTTTTTCATTTAACAGAAAAGCCAACTTCGTCAAATGTTAATGCTGTCTAAATATAAAAAGTCATGCAACAACTTTAAATTGGCATAATATTCATCTAAATCAGGAACGATCTGTTTTGTGTCCTATACACTGAGGATGCAGAACTTTGTTCAGCAACCATATACAAAATGTTCCAATGTTTCAACAATAATGGGAATTCCTTAAAAATGAAGATCCAATTCTGTATATTGTTGTGCAAAATTAGATTTTTTTTTTTTTTTTTTTGTAAACAAGAAAGTGTACTTTTAAATGTGCATCAAATGTGTTTCTCAAAACAAGACTATGGAAGATGAAAAATGACTTAAAGAACTCCTCCTGACACATTTTAAATTATGTAAAAATACTCTGTTATGGTTTCCAACAAAAAAGTTTAAATACAGAAATAAATATAGAAATAAATACATGCAATAATAAATAAATGCAGAAATAAATAAATACATGCAATAATAAATAAATGCTGAAATAAAAAAAATACATTAATACATAAATACTGAAATAAATATAATAATAAATGAATGCTGAAATAAATATATACATAAATACATGCAATAATAAATACAGAAATAAATAAATGCAATAATATATAAATGCTGAAATTAATATTACAGAAATTAATAAATGCACTAATAAATAAATAAATAAATGCTGAAATAAATACAGAAATAACTAAATACAATAATAAACCAATGCTGAAATTTTATACAGAAATAAATAAATGCAATAATAATTCAATAAATAAATGCTGAAATAAATACAATAATAAACTAATGTTGAAATAAATACCAAAATAAATAATTAAATACATACATACTTAAATATATGGTAATCAAACAGGACAAAACTGTCACTTTGCATAAGTTGGCTTGTTGCATCTGGTCAGTAGTTGGAAAAAAACACTTTATCTGGACAAAAGATTAATGAACAGCAAACATTGGAGTCACACATTTTTAACAAATGATCACAAATACTTCTATTCATGGCAGAATGAAACATAAGAAAACATTACACATTTCCTCCACTGGCTGATAGACATTTTCTTCAGGGAAAACACAAAATGCCTGCACGTTCTCCTCGGAGGACGCTGTCCTTCCTGCACATGCCAGAATGGTGTGTGTGTGTGTGTGTGTGTGTGTGTGTGTGCGCGTGCGTGTGCGTGTTTTGGAGGAGACAGGGAAAACAGTTAAGTGACTTTCCATGCTCCGTCATGCTTTGGGCAAAAGAGACAGACGGAGAAAAGCGTGAGAGGGAGGGAGAGTGAATGTGTGTGTTCATGAAAAGGAAGCCTGTCCAGACAGTGTCACATGACATCATCCTCTCTAATAACTTCTGTGTAAGTGTGTGTGTGTGTGCGTAGGTGGGGGGGGGAGGCGGGACTTCGCACCATGCAGCTCTACACTATAAAAAGGAAGAATCTCATTCAGTCGTTCAGACTCAAAACAGCAGCAGACTGAAGCTGAAACAACAGACACTTGCTGTACTACATCTGACACACTTCAACTAAAAGGTAAGAACTACAACTGGACTAAACATTTAGAGCTTTTGAAATTACAATTACAAATCTAATATGGAAATACTGGCAGATTTGTTTTTAAATTAGGCTGCAATAACAGAATCGTGCACAACCGCATCGAACAGAATCACTGTCTGTCTTTTATTTAGAGCAACTTTTTGTATATTTGATGCCTCGTAAATTTGTTGTTGTCTGAGAGTTGTCTGTACAAAACTGTCTAGATATTTTGAGATTTTGAAAATTGCACTACAGCATTAAAAATCCCATATTATGCTCGTATTTTGGGTTTCTACTAGAACATGTTTACACGCTTTAATGTTTTGAAAAATTATTTTTCTCATACTTTTTACGGGTCTTCCGCATCTGCGCTCTCTGCGTCTCTGCGCCGTCATTGCAGCCAGGGAATGACTGTAACAGCACCGTAGCGGCACTTACTACCTATAGTATAGTTGTGACATCACAACTTCACAGACGGCTCGTTTAAAGGCACCGTTTCTGAAGGTGTGCATTTATAATGAAAAAAAACATGGAAATCTAATTTTCTACAACATGGGACCTTTAAGAATTATTGTGGTCCCAGACAATGGAGTTAAAGTCATTTTTATATGCCTTTTTTAATTTATTTTATACTGGATTTAATACTAGCAGTGGTGGAAAGTAGTACATTAACTCAAATAAACACTTTTTTTTTTGGTATTTACTAGTTACTTTAACCACGGACAGTTGCTAGACTAATACACAAGTAACGCTGTGTGTAGTTCAGTGAAAGCGCGTGTGTGTTCAGAGCTGGAGGTGACGGCTTATGCAAACAGAGGCACCGACCTGTGACCCAGCAGCAGTTCTATCATGCTGCTGCTACAGTATGTAAAGCTGCTGTGCTCACAGTACATAGACTATTGATGCCTGCGGTGGAAAACCAATGTCTCTGACACACACACATGTTCCAGTTAACACACTGATGTGATTGTATACACATCCAGCATGAGTCATACACACATTCACACACGTATAATACAATGTAGTTGCAAGCTCAGCGACTACATTTGGGCCTTACAAATCTAAAGGGTTAGTTCAACAATTTAAAATGACTTATGACCCCTTAAAACAAAGAAATGTCTGCGTGTCATCCTTTGAAAATGACTATTTTATCCTATTTTTTCATTGATTTATTCTTTCTCTTTTTTTTTTGTAAATACTTTGGCACAGGAAATATCTTTTCCTGAAAACCTGTTTGTGATTACATATTATTTCTTGTCTTGTAATGCAAAAATCTATTCAATTTTGTAGGAATGCAAAACAAAAATCTGGATTTTTAAACTTTCGCTATGAGGCTGCTGATGTGAAATCATTTCCCGCATCACTGCATTGAGAAACTTCCATTATTTAGTCATTTTCTGGAAGCTATAAAATATCCTTTGGTTCTTTCCTAACTCTTAAAGTTTAATTGAAAACATCTGCAGGCTGTTTAGTGTCTCTCTGCGTTGTTCCAATGAAATATTCAGAAAATAAAAGAAGGTTTTACTTTTAGGTGTAAAATTCAAGTGTCTGAATTTAAACCAACCACAATCAAACTGACACCTATCCTCTTCTTCTTCTTTTTTTTCCCAGGATGCATTGCGTGTACATTTTCCTGATGCTGACTCTGAGCAGAGTGGGGCTGGGCTCTCTGCAGGATAAACACACTGACTTTGGCCTGAAGGTCTTCTCGCAGCTGGTCCAGGACTCTGTGGATAAGAACGTGGCCTTGTCCCCGTACGGCGTGGCCTCCGTCCTGGCCATGGCTCAGATCGGTGCTGCTGGAAACACTCGCAAGGCGTTAACCGCTGCGATGGGCTTTTCTCTGCAAGGTGAGTGATGCATACAGTAAAATAATTTCAGGATTCTGTTAGGAAATAATGCAGCACCAAACAATAACAGTATACAGGAGGAACAAAAGTATTATATTATTAAAAGTGCAATTTTTTCTTGCCACTCTGTGCTCTTGGGCACAGGCTGTTAGGACTTTGCTCTATAAGAAAAATGACACTATAAATACAATTGAATTGAATTATGTATTATTTACAGAAGCCCTGAGAGGAAAGTGATTTTTTTTCTTTTTGCCATTTAAAAAAAAATAAGTTTGTTTTTTAATTTATGAAAACAGATGAGGTTTTTTTTCAGACTCATTTTTTAATATTAATTAATTAATTAATTAATTAAAAAAAAAAAAAATCATTTTAATTTCCCCATGCACATGGTACATATATTGTGTGTTATCAAGTTATGTAACATTTTGTCTAGAAATGTATTTTAATTAAAACTCACTGGAAGAAAACGTGAATGATTTCAGTCCTATTTAGAACACAACATGGGGTAGTGGTGCACTTCAGCCTCTTGTGGCTGAAATAAGTATTACAACAACAACAACAAAATCACCTGCTTTCACAGACGAAAACAAAATTAGAAAAAGTTTGCTTTCTCTCGCAAAATCTCACTTGCCTCTCAGGGCTTCCGTTATTTTCCGTTATTCCGTTAACAAACCCTCATGCCGTCTCTCCTGCAGAGCGCGGGATATCCCGGCAGCAGCGCCTCCTGCAGCGGGACCTCTCCAGTGAGGAGGGCGTGGAGACAGCCAGCGGCGTCATGGTGGAGAGGAAGATGAGTCTGGAGAAGGGATACCGCCGGGCCCTGGCCAAGGCCTTCCAGACCCACCCCAACCAGGTGGACTTCACCAATCCAGACCAGGCAGTCGGCATCATCAACTCCTGGGTCTCAGACCACACTGCAGGTACTTACACTAACATGGAAAACAGTGTGTCATCTGCAAAGAACAATTCAGTTTCTGCTTTCTTTGCATACATCTTCTGAATCCTTTGTGGCCTCTTTTCTTCTGCAGGTGCCATCCCGACGTTCCTGGCCCCTGGATCTCTGACGGAAGAGACCCGCCTGGTCCTCCTTAATGCCCTCCACTTCCAGGGCCTCTGGAAGGTTCCCTTTGACCCCAAACTGACACAGGAGAGGATGTTCCACTGCGCCAACGGCAGCGATGTGCCCGTGCACATGATGAGACTCACCAACCGTTTCAACTACGGTAGGTTCAACAGCACACTGACACCGTGCACTTTGTCCACACTCGGTACCGGGATGATGACACTAAAGACATCTATCTCCTCAATCAACAGGCGAGTTTGTGACTGCCGACGGGGTGGACTATGATGTCATTGAGGTCCCATACGAGGGTGACTCTCTGAGCATGCTCCTGGTGTCGCCCTTTGAGCCTGAAGTTCCACTGAGCGCGCTCAGTGCGGATTTAAGCAGCCAGAGGATGAAGCAATGGAGAAGTGAGCTGAGGAATGTCAAGAGACAGCTGGCCATGCCCAGGTGAGGAGTCACACAGTATGTGGGTTGCTAACAGGAAATTATTTTTCTCATAGACTATAGTTTGTTTGTGTCATATTGATTCTCACATGGCAACCAGGATGAAAATGGAGGATTTGTGTGTTTTCGCAGGTTTACTCTGAACTCCGAGGTGGATTTGAAGGCTGCTCTGCTGAACATGGGTCTGGGAGAAATGTTCAACCTGGCTACTGCTGACTTCACACGCATCACCAGTAAGTTCAGACCAGTTAGTTAGTTAGTTAGGAGCTTTACAATGCCATATGACTGTGTTAAAAACTGCAGTGCCTTCAGATGAACTAATGTGTGTGTGTGTGTGTTTCTGCCCTCCAGCTGATGAGAGGCTGTGTGTGTCGAAGGTTCTGCAGAAAGTGAAGATCGAGGTGAATGAGCGAGGAACCAAAGGAGCAGCAGCCACAGGTAGGCCAATACTCAATCACACACACACACACACACACACACACACACACACACACACACACAATTGCTGATGGCCAGAACTACAAAAAAACAAAAACAAAATTGAAGAGTTAATTAGCAAAGAACAGATAACAGCTAAACAGATAAAAAACAATTAGGATTATGAAAATCAAAAAAAATTGAGATATCTTATCAAAATGATATTGATATTTCCTGGATGGGACTTTAAAAAAAAAACAACATGATTTAGGAAAATAAATAAAAAACTGAGATGTCGGGTTTTGCAAATGAACCCTTCAATTGTAATAAAGTGGAATTATCCTTTAAGCAAAGCTGCAGTCTGATAAAATGTAATTATTTTAACCATATACAATGCCATAACCTATAGTGATTTAGTGGCTTACAAAGCAGGATATTTCAATTATACTTGGTCTGAGAATATACACGATAACATGAAATGATCAGGATTTCACAGTGGTGATGATTTCCTAATTTGTGGCCCTGTCTTGTGAAGGGCCCTATGTCAAAAATAGTTGGAAATATATTTGGTATCTGGGGCTTCAGGCAAAAACAACGAGGGCAGCCCACACACCTCACAGACTCTGACCTGTTTTTCATTCCTTCCCTCCGCTAGCTGCCGTGATGTTTTCTCGTATGGCAGTGGAGGAGATCACTCTGGACCGACCCTTCCTCTTCCTCATCCAGCACAAACAAACAGGTAACACCCTTATTCCGTTTTCTTTTCAAATCCTATTTAAGAATGCCATTCAGCTGAGCAGTCCAGGTAGCGTGTGTGTGGCATGTCTAATGTTTTTTTTTTTTACTTCCTGTCTTCAGGTGCTGTTCTGTTCACGGGTCAGTTCAACCAGCCTCAACAACAGTAACCCACTTTAAAGACCCGCCTTCATTCCACTGTGTCTGACTACTGCTGCTCATGACGACCACACACACGACGACCACACACACGACGACCACACCAGTACGGGGTTCACATGACTGAAAGTTTTATTTATAATGTACTTAATACAAGAAGACTGGGGCAGAGGGATCCACAGATTTCATATGACAGACATCTGAGACATGATTGACCGAGAGTTTATATGTTTATTTATTTCTCTGATTGTTTGTGATTGACAAGACAGAAAGAAATATGAAGGAAAGTTAACTAATTAAGTCATTTACTGTTGTCTGACACAACAATGCACTGCATACGTACCAACAAAAGATGTATTTTTTATCTATTTTTACAATGTTATTTCTAATGTCTATTTTTGTTATTGCCTTGTTACATTTATATTGTCCGTATTTATATTTATTAAAATACTATGTTTTTACAAAGCTGCAGTCTGTGATTACTGTGTTGAGATCTGTGAAACACTGACCTCTTGTGGTCAAACAGCCAAAAGTCACGACTCCTGTATTTTAAAGGGGACATATCATGAAAAACCCACTTTTCAGAGCTTGTGTGCAAACATTTGGGTATCCGGAGTGCCTACCAAACCCACAATCTGTGAAATAAGACAACCCGGTTTTTTTGTGGGCTGCCTTGATCAGAAAACATGGGATTCAACACGTCATTCAGATGTGGCTCCCCATCCTATGCTAAAGAGACAGGCGCTAAAACAGAGCGTTTCAGGAGGGTGAATCCAGGTATATTCAGACAGACTGTAAGAGAAAAAAATGTGTTTTATTTTGGGTTTTTTTTACATTAAAGCATGTAAGCATGTTCTAGTAGAAACCCAAAATACATGTATGAACCTGAAAATAAGCATAATATGTACTCTTTAAAACAACATGATGTACTGTAGAGCTGACCTCTTAATGAAGGCCTGATAATTGATATTTATTATCCAGAAATTCAGGGCTCTCTCAGTCACACCCCACCTTCTGCCCCTCTTGTATAGGAGCATGACGTAATCCATCCTCCTCTACTGCTCCACATATACTTCACCACCATTGCTCATTGTCACCAACAGGAACAAACATCTCAAAATCACACACATGCTGCCTCTAAAATCCTCCTAAAATCCTAAAAGTCTCCCTATTCCTGACCTCCCATTAACACTGCCATCACATGCAAAGGGCTCACCATGGCACATGACCCCAGCCTCCCTCTGGCCTGAACTCATGCTTTGCTTCACATTCTCTCTCTCTCTCTCTCTCTCTCTCTCTCTCTCTCTCTCTCTCTCGCTCTCTCTCTCTCGCTCTCTCTCTCTCTTTTCTGTTCAAAGTACAGTCACACCTCCTATGCAAGGATGTTGTTTAAATTTACACAAGGCACAGCTAATTCATCCATTGCTTACATTATATATCAATCATAGTTGTTGTACAAGAGAGAAAAATACATTTGAAAAAAAGGGGGGGAAAGATGCAAAAAGGAAATGAAATGAACAGGGGCTTCAATAAATTGTATTCAGATAGAAGTGTACATATTTTTTTTAGCTTGGGCATTCTTGCTCTCATTTATTTATTTATTTATTTATTTAACTTTGTATATGTACCCCTGGTATGGATCATTTTTGTGTGTACATACTGTTAATGTACTTGTGGGTTTTTTAAAAGAGAAAAAACAAAAAGACGAGCTGTCAAGTTGTTACCTGAGAGGCCAAACTCAGGGCAAATAAATAGTACTCATCTTGCGCATGCGCAGTAGAGGCGGAACTGCTCCAGCAGCAGGGATGGTTCTGCTTCACTTACCTCTGTGTATCTGACACACAGACATGCTCTGTCAACGTTAGCTGCGGTGTATTCGTTTACGTGGACCAGCCAGTGTAGACGTAGTGTCCCTTTATAACGTCGCAGTAGCTTAAAAAATTCGGAACAAATGGTAAGTTAACCTTACTGCTTCTCTTTCGCTTCAAAAAGAGCAGGAGCTAGGTGCTAAGCTAATGCTAGCAAGGTGTATGGTTTCAGGAAGTGTCCACCTGCGCTACCTTCACCTGGTTTCTGTCAGCATAGCATGCAAGCTAACAGACCGTATAACACTTGACTTTCTAACACACTGTAGGTCTTTCAACTAGCGTGTGGCTAGTGTAATGTTAGCTATATCTCAATGACATTCATTAATGTTCAAATTGAGCATGTCAGACAGTGATAATTTAAGATGTGAATAATTGCCGAGCTTCCTCGTCGCAGGTAATGAGTTTAGGCCCAGGTTTTAGTCAGTTTCAACAATGGAGTTAGATTACTGTTACTCAGCTGACAACCTACAGCTTGATTAAACAGCAATGGATTTATTATTAGATTGTACAGTCAGTTGAGTAATGTGTCCTATTCTCTCTTGAATCGCTGTTCAAATGTATTACAGTACATGGCCAAAGGTATGTGTCCAAACAGTGTATGTAAATGGCCACTAACGCTCTTTAATTTCACTGGCTGTAATGACAACTGTGGCTGGCAGATGTACTCAGATGTAGGTAACTAACTTGGTAAAACAACAAGATCTCTTGCCTGTTATTTCTTGGCTATAGATGTTGTTTTGTCAAATAAGATATAGCACTCTGTATAATTTTGATGTTTAACAAAAATAGGCTGTGGGTTCTGTATTCTTGCTGTTCAAAAAGACCACGTTTCAGACAGGTAACAGCAGGCAGTTTTCTGTCATATCATTACCTTTAATGTTTAAAATAGCTCATCAGACAATATTTAGATATCCGTCATCCGATCCAAGAATCCTGCTCCTGTAAAGCAAACATGAGCCACACCTGCCATACTGTCTCTTTGTCCAATAGAACATACAGAGTTAAAGACTGGTAGCAGGCGGATGTAAGATGTAAGTAAAGATAACTAGGAGGAGGTACCGTAGATTTGTGTTATTGTGTGAGTTGTAGAGTTTTATTAAAGCTGTAATGATCCCGGAGTCTGTGCATCAGTATTTGCTGTGAATAAATTGCACCTGTACATCAGTTTATGTGGGTTAACTGTGTACGCTCCCTGTAGGTGCAGTACGTGTGTGTGTGTGTGTGTGTGTGTGTGTGTGGAGAGAATATCACACCAAACTGTATGCAGAAATCTGATACCTAATTTTAAGAGGGATAAGACCTAATCAATAGGGATGCACCGATTTATTCGCTGAACATTGGTATTGGCCAATATTGGCCTTGTTGACTGCCATCGGCCTGTCGGCAATTGAGATGACATTCACCGTTGGCATTGTTTAACTGTTGTGTTGCATGAATTTTGGGCCGGCTAAATGTTGTGTTAAAAGGTTAAAAAGGCTTTTGCAACAGTTGTTTTTCAAGAAAATAATATGTTTCATATGAAAGGTCATATGCTGTAGTTATAGTTATTTTTTTGTCATAATTTCTTTGTTTCCCTGGCACAACAGGGAGGGAAAAAACACACAAAAAACCTAAATAAACAACAATAAAAAACACATCGGCATTGGCTATCGGCCAAGTTGTTATTTTATACATCATGTCAGCCCAGAATTTCACAATACATTATTGGCCATGCACAGCACCTGAATATCCTCGGTTTATAACATTGCTATAGCTAATGTGTTAGCATATTCAGTAAACAGAGTGAATTTTGATGTCAGCCTACTTTAACTTCAGTTGTGTGCAGCTGTGCGGGAGTCTTCCGATGGCTACAACCTGCAAGGCAAAAGTCATGTGATTTATGAAAACAGCCAAAGACTTGTAGCAAGCTAACCTCTCACATTAAAGGATCCATTCAAAAAAGTCTTACAGTTCTGTTATCATAGAATTTTCCCCAAATTCTCAGCTAAAGATTTCAGCATTAATCAACATGCTAGCAGATTAGCTTGCTAGGAGTAGTGCTGACTCCCCCGTCGTTCATGTGACCCTTGCCTTGCAGGTCGTAGCGGTCCGTTGAGAGTCTCCCCTGACAATATTGGACCAGGACAAGGTATTGATTGATACTCCAATTCCTAATTGACACATTGAATAGTTTTGAGAGTTGTGAAAGGAGTTTGGTATGATATTCTCTATTGTGCAGTACGTCTCCATTGAAATGTTTTCTGTGAGGGGAGAAACTCAATAAAATGCAATGATGAAAATTGCAAACAGACTTGATGAAGGTATTTGGACGAAAGAATTTGCTCTCAAGTGTTAAGGTGATTGATGAAGACATGGATAAAAATTAGGACTGAACAATTAATCAAAAATCTATTGAAATCTCAATTTATGTATGAGTGCAATATCCAAATTGCAGGAGGCGCAATATTTGTTAAAGGCAAAATATGTGTCAAAAAACATTCTGTAGGTGCGGCAGAGATGTCCAGGCCTACAAATCATATTCTACAGACTTAAGAAAAAAAAAAAATATAATTTTTTAAATTTTCAATGGAAATGCAAAAATTATAATTCCCTTCAATGTTGTGAATCATATTACAATTGCAATATCAGTCAAAATAATAGCAATTAGATACTTTTTCAAAATCGTTCAGCCCTAATAAAAAATATAGTTGAATTGATAAATGCAAAACAACTATTTATAGCTGTCGTTACATCATGATACTGTACATTTTCTGATTTCTGTTTTGTTTTACTAATTATTTCCAATCACGTTTTCTGTTTTTTCCCCCCTTTCAGTTGCTGTTAAGCTCCTGTCAGTGAAACACTTCCTGCAGATGTTTCACATTAAAAGTCTACCAGAAAGGGGAGGGACCATTCCCTTTGAGCTGCTGTGAGGCTTTTATTGTGAAACATTTTCATCCTGTGCTGACTTTCTTTGATGGAGTGGAAGTGATTGGAAATAATTAGTGAATGAAAACAATATTAATGTTAAAAAGAGGAAGTAGATGCAGCAGAGTGTTGAGTATGACATGATGTTGTCTGTCTCAAACATAAGCCTTAAATAAAAGCCTCTGCAATTGAGGTAAATAAAGGTATTTGAGAATCTATCGCTTTGATGCAGAATTTTATAAAAATCCAAAATGGCCTTAAGTCAGTCCTGCTCAGTTATTTGCATCACTGCCGACAAAGTTCCAATCAACCACAGATATTAAAAGGAGAAATACCACCGCATAAACACTATGGCAAAATCTTTATAGATAGATCATCATATCACTGAAATCACTCATTGAAATTATTTTATTGGACCAATAATACTGATCACTTTTTCTCATTTATCGGATTTGGCAGATACATCAACATAGAATATATATTAAACATCCTGTCTCTCTTCTTTCCCTTGTTGTGAATGGTGTGTGTGTGTGTTTGTGTGTGTGTGTGTGCGTGTAGATGCGTTTCATGCTGCTTTTCAGCCGGCAGGGGAAGCTGCGGCTGCAGAAGTGGTACACAGCCACAGCCGAGCGCGACAAGAAGAAGATGGTCCGAGAGCTGATGCAGATAGTGCTCGCCCGCAAACCAAAGATGTGCAGCTTCCTAGAGTGGAGGGACCTCAAGATTGTCTACAAAAGGTTAAAAACCTGCTGAATCATAAACTCATAATGTTTCCGCTGGGCAGCTGGAGGTGTCTTCCAGAAGTGTCCGTGTCAGGGATTCTTTAATGAGGCACTTTATTTAATATGGTTACCTTTTTACACCATTTTAACTTTCTTTTTCTCATCATTGTAAGTGTAAAGTTAAAGACAACAGCCAAGAGTTTCCTTTTGGCCAACTTTATGAATGGTAATGAGCTCTGACTGCTCATTCCCTTTTAGAAAAAAAACAAATTACTGGTAGTGCACACTGTTTGTTTAACATCGGCCGTTATGAAACAGTCGCATTGTAGAAGTGAATGTTTGGCACTTTTGCTTGGAAAATCAGAGAAACGAGTAACTGATTAGCAAATTAGTTGGTGATTAATTATCTGTCGACCGACGAGAGGCAACCATGGACGGCTTCATGCGCTCAGTGGTGCATGAAGCCAAAAAAGCTCAACTGCCGCCTCGAAAAATCCCCGGATGAACGACGCTACTTCCGCTCTGCTGCCACTCTGTGTGGCCTACAGAGCAGGCGCACTACAGACTTCCACTGACAGAGCCGGCTGCATCCGGTTTAGCGCTCCGGCTAAATTGAATGAGGATTAAAAGATTCAATCGTGCAGCTCTTCTAGACTTTCTAAAATGTTAGCAATCCAATTGGATCTAATCCTGATAGTGAAACGAGTCATTTCGTGGGAGATCTGACACCGAAAAAAATTATCCACGGGCCCTGGAGCCTGGAGGCAACACTCATTTAGGACAAGTGGGGGAAAGCCCCACCTGCTGGCAACAGAAAAACAGTGTGCTTCACTGACAAATTAATATTATTCTGGATTAGTGCGTGACATAAAAATCAGTTGATGCTGTTATTTGTCACCTATTATACAAGCTCGGTTTTAATGTCAGGCAATGTCAAATGCATACCTGTATTTTTAATTTGATTTTAGCACCCTATATGTTTCCAAATCAGTGATGAATTGATTTGCACGCAGCAGTAAAAAGTCTTAAATGAGACTTTAGGAATGCAGCAGATTCTCTGGTTTTAGTTTGTCTCCTCTTTACTTTAGTTCGCCTCCCACAGACCAATAAAAGTTCTTGTCTGTTTGTATGGGGGCTGAGCAGCATCAGATTTTAGGTGGGTGGAAAGGGTGAGACCCAGCATTCCCTCTGTCATTGATCTGACTACACACACACACACACACACACACACACACACACACACACACACACACACACACACACACACACACACACA
>JAOVVB010060125.1:0-14381 GCA_028570985.1 Heterobranchus longifilis | reverse complement strand
CTAAAACAACATGCATGGGGAATCACAAAGGAGTTTTCATTTTCTGCAATGGAAAAGTACTCGAACTAGTTACTTTTTTCAGAAAGTAATGCTGTAATGTAACTGATTACTTTTTAAAGACAGTAATTTTGTAATGTAATTAGTTACTTCAAAAAGTAACGTCCCCCAACACTGCACAAAAGACACAAAAAAATTAATAGATACGTATCAAGAGATATTTGAAAAAGAGTGTTTGAAAAAGTATGGGGACTGTTTACTGAGATAAATGTGTGGTAAAATGTGGGACCGGTCAGATAAGGAAGACAAGTATCACACCACACATCGCACTACGTTCCCTCCGATCCTCCAGAACTGCTCGGCCAGTCCCACCATCTTTTAGAGCTCGAGGAAGATGTGCATCTAGACTCTTTTCGGCTCTGGCAAATAGATGGTAAACTGAACTTCCTATAGATGTTCGTATAGCTGAGCCTCTGGCAAATCTTTAAATGACGACTTAAGACACCCTCTCTCCAGAAACCAGGAAAACTGAGGATCAAACTGTGGACCCTTGATCGGCATTTCACACCGAAAGGGACCGAATCTGCACTGTCTGAGACAATGTTCTGATGTTAACTGTTTGCTCCTGCAGCTTTTCATGTGCATCTTTCAGTTGGTATGTGGCATGAAATTGGTACGATAACACAGCAATAACAGTCATTGATATTTTTTAATTTGTAGTTGCATTGCGCTGTTGAGAGATGCCTTCTTGAAATTAAAGTTAAAGGAAATTTCTTCATAACATTTTTATCGGCAACTGCCAGGCAGGATGTAAAAATGTATGACTTTATGACTGGAAAAAATAAAGAAAATATGGTTGAAACCATAATTTTAGCATTACGAGAAGAAACACAAGATGATCAGCAATTACTGAGGAATAAAATTAAATCTGAGAGCAAAATTATGCAGTTTAATATGAGCACGGCATAATTAGTGTGTGTGTGTGTGTGTGTGTGTGTGTGTGCGTGTACGTGTGTGTGTGTGTGTGTGTGCGTGTGCGCTTGGACGCTTGGAGCCTCTGTTGACAATTAGATAGAAACGTCTGATTATTATATTAAACCAGTTAACGAAAGAAGAAGCACACAAGAAAAGACACAAAGATGACAGCAGGTGCATCTCAGAATCAGAACCATTTTATCAGTGAGAAACAGTGCTGTACCATTATTTGAGAAGATCAAAAAAGCAAGACAGTACAACAAACGCAGACAAAGAATACTAATAATAAAACATCCATCCGTTATCTATATGGCGTATCATGCAAAGGGTTGCTTGAGAGAACTCAGGGCACAAGCACAGGGCACACACACTCACACAGCTCTTCATACATTATTGGGAATCTGGAAACACAAATCAGCCTAGTCTGTGAGTCTTTTGACTCCTGAAGTGGAATCTGGAAGGAGAAATTAATTATATACAACCACTGCAATTAACTCAAAGGCAACAGAAAGGAATAGTTAAGTAAAAATAAGTTGGAGTCATTTCAATCCATAGTTCCACTGTTGCTCATCATGCTCTGCTACAACACCGCACATTGCATAGTGTTTGTGTACCGCCATTCAGAGATCCCTTAAGTCATTTATTTTAGAATCTATTGGCTGATATTTCATGTCATATTTAGAATAATTTCATTCAATAATTTTTAAGATTTAAACATTTTCATATAATAAATTTTTTTTAAAATATATTTGTATAGTGATTTAACATCAATAAAACCAGCATGGTAAAATTACCATTAAATTAAAAACCAGTGGATTGTACAGTGGCTTCGCACCACCAGGGTTGAGGGTTCGATTCCCAACTCTGGTTTGTGTCTGAAGAATGTTCTCCCTGCGCTTGTGGGTTTCCTCCAGGTACTCTGGCTTTCTCCCACAGTTCAAAGACAAGCAGAGTTGGTTAATTAGCCCCAGCAACCCTGTAAAGGATAAGCAAATAATAATAATAATAATAATAATAATAATAATAATAATAATAATAATTACAGACTTGAACAAAATTCTTTTGTAAGAGTAACCTTGAAATATTGAACGTCAAATTCTTTTGTATTGGAAACAATGTCACTGTGGTGTACTATGAGATGCACATTATCCACTAAATAACACCTCTTTATTTTTCCCAGTATATGTACAGTACATCATAGACACAGTCTCTGCACTTACACTTTGCCTTTGTTTGCATTCTTTCTTCTTTTTTATGTTTCAGATCTAACAGACAACTTTCCTTTTCATCAGCGCTAGAAGAAATTAAAATAGTGCAGTGTATGAAATGTACATATTGGTAGGTGTTTTGCCTGCCATGCGGGTGGCCCGGGTTCGATTCCCAGCCAATACCCAAACCCCAGTCACTGGATGCAGTGCCGGTCCCAAGCCCGTAAAAAATGAGAGGGTTGTGTCAGGAAGGGTATCCGGCGTAAAACATATGCCAAGCTTGTATGTGCGGACCGGATTGTCCGCTCTGGCAATCCCTTGCACAGACCAACAACTAAGTAACAACTACAATGTACAGCGTGGGTGAAAATTAATTAGGCAATATTTAATGCCTCTAGAACTTGTACTAACATTGGATCACCACCTCATTTTGCTCTTACTGTGTGTGCGTGGTTAGAACAACATTTTCCAGGACGTTTGCTGGGGCGACATGGACCTCATAAACGTTTTCCAAGTCCAGATCTCACTCCATGTGATTTTTTTCCTGTGGGTCTATGCAAAAGAAGAGGTGTACAAGACAAAGCACACTGGAGGACTTGGAGGCACGGATTCAGGAGGTTCTCAGCAATATGCCAAACGACTTCCTTAAGAATACTGTACATTTCATCCCTGGGTGTTTGAGGAACCTGGTTCACACCATCAACGCCTACACTGAAATTTAAAGACCTGTTTCATTTACCTATGTAATAAGGTTTGTTTAAAAAAATTTGTATTAGAAATATGGACTTTATTACCAATTTTTTATGTCTAGTTACTTTTCATACCTACCATCTTCTTACCTCAAAAAAACATCAACATTCCTACAGAATACCATCATTCACCCTTTCAACTGGCAGCAGGTTTCTGAAAGCCCTCATCGATATGGAAGCAAAGTCATGTTTTATGCTCATTGATCTTTTCAAGCTTGGGGTGATTCAGAGCTGAAATAATGTCAGTTGCTTGCCATATTGATAAGGTTAATTAAGTCCTGTCAGTGGGCTTTACTGGGAAGGAGATGCCAGAGACAAGTTTCTTCCCCTTTCCATCTTTAACAGTTGGTAAAATGAAGATGTAATTTCCGCTGCTGCTAAAGGTTGCTGATGTTTTGTGGTGGAATCATTTAGTCCAGTTTGCACTCCCACCGCTGCACTTTTATATTTGTGGCAGGTAAAAACAGACTTGATGCTGGAACTATGCTTGCTTTGCGCTGAAGTCAAATATAGACAATTACTAACAGTAATTCCTCAGAAATTGCAGCAAATCAGTCTGTTTTTTTTATTTTTTTATGACCGAACAGTATTGCTGTCCACATCAATAATGCTTCATGTATCGAGAAGACAGATGTGGAAAATAAAGAAAAAAGATCCTTAATCCATAAACCTGAAGCCGACTCGAAAACATGAAAATTACCCTACTCTAGATGCTAGGAATGGCTCAATGGTGTGAGTGGGCATGAATGTAATGGAGGGATAGAGAAATGATTAAGAGAGAAAGGATGGATAGTATGAGCTGGTATAGATTTTGTATGAGTAAGCATCTTTGTAATCACTTGCTTGATTCATTTCTGAGTCATTCTTTTTCCCATGTGGCTCCTGGGTCATCCAAACCTTTTCTCTTCCAATAGAGCAATTAGGTCAGATGCTACAGTAGTCAATCAATTATTGCTCTCCACCCTTAATTACAGTTCCAGTGAACTAAATCATCCCCACCCTTGCAGCTGATTAGCTTGGACAGTTCTACTCTAGAATACACTCACATACACATAAAACACACACACAGACACACACAGACACACACACACACACACACACACACACACAAAAGTGCCTGGTCAAAAAGGCACATTTAAAAAGGGTCAAATTATTGTCCTGCATCAATCAAGGAAAACATTAATATTACTGCAAGTTGGTTAAAAGCTAACACATTACCAAAAACCTGGAAGAATAGTGCCAAACGGTCACATTTGTGACAATACGGACACGTAATATGGCATTGTAAAATACGGACAGAAGAAATCAGAGGTCCTGTCTACAGAAAAGGACACAGCAGACTTCCTTTAATGTCTGCAGCAAGATGTTACAGATCTTTTATTAGTCTGTTGTGTCAAGTGCAATATTCTTTGCTTCCATTAGCATCAGAATCAGTGACTCTAAGAAACTCAATAAACTCATCAAGAAGGCAAGCTCGATACTGGGCACTTCACTGGAATGTTTGGAGCTTGTAGTGGAGAGAAGGATGTTACACAAACTTTTAACCATCATAGAGAACACCTAACATCCCCTCCACAACCTGCTGGCTGAACAGCGGAGCACTTTCAGTAAGAGAATGCTTCAGCTCCGCAGAGACAGAAAACGCTACAGGAAGTCTTTTCTAAAAACTGCAATTAGACTTTACAGTAACTCTGCTCTGTGTCAAGAGAGGGATCTAATTCTCTGACATCACAATGAATATTCTCATGTACATTCTGTCGTCAATGACTATGGTCACATCCTTCTCTTTTTTATTAGTATTTGCTGGTTCATTCTCTCCATTACTACCTGCTGGTGCACCTTCCGTAAAATTTCATTCCCATCTGTATATACAATCATCATGCATGCGTACATAGAAGTATTTTCATATTCATATTATTGATAGCATTTTTCTGCCTCTTTAATTCACCTTAAATTTGACAAAATTGTAAACTTTTTTCTTCCCCTCCTCCCTCATTGCAATTCTTATTTGCTGCTTACTTGTTGTATATTATGTGAACTGGCTGCTGTAATGATACAGTTTCCCTTTGAGATTAATAAAGTACTATCTATCTATCTATCTATCTATCTATCTATCTATCTATCTATCTATCTATCTCTCTATCTATCTATTTATCTATCTATCTATCTATCTAATAATGAAAGTAAGAGCATTTCCACACATACAATGTGATGAGAACTCAAAGGATATAGTCTAAACAGCTGTGTGTCTATAAAAAAACACATCTTGATGAGACTCATCAGAACAAAGCCTCAGTTTGCTATGGAGCATAATGATTGGACTTTGGAGCAATGGAAAAATGTCATGTAGACTGATGAGTCCAGATTGACCCTATTCCAGAGCGATAGGCGCGTTAGGGTAAGAAGGGAAGTGCATGAAGCCATACAAATACAATCCTCTGGAGGCCGTGTTATAGTCTGTGGTAGCTTCAGTAGGTTTAGGCTCAGCAACATTATGAGTTGGCTGACGACCTGAATGTACTGAATGACCAGGCTATCACATCTATGCTTTTTCTTTCCTGACGGTACAGCCATATTCCAGGTCTAAAATTGTGAAAGAGTGATTCTAGGAACATAAGGAATCATATTCACACATGAACTGGACACCATATTGCACACCGTAATCAGACCCAAAGGCGCTCAAACAGAATCTTAGATGGTGAAATTTTTTCTGGGGGGCCAGGCAGTGTGCTTGCCTTACTTAACTGCCTTAGAGCATATGATGTTAAGGAAATATGTGTCATGTTTCAATAGTAGCTGCAAAAGCACAAAAGCTGATCCAGGACTGAAGTGCAGAAATCAAAAGTGCAGAAATCAAAGTGCATTCATCCTTCGGTGCAACTGGGTGATTGTGATAACTGAACATAGCATGATGCTAAATGTTATCCAGCAGGGTTGCCTTAGAAACAAGAAAATATAAGAGACCAGGGAAGTGGGGGGAAATCATGAGACAAACACTAACAGGGTGTAAGATAAGGAAAGAACCAGCTTACAACTTAGAAGTACAGTGAGACATGAGAAAGACAAAGAGAGAAGTAATCTGAGAGACACGAAGACGGAGACATAAAAAAGTGTGGCAAGCCATAATGGTCAGAGGCGTGGTGAATAAATAATTATTGTGTTATTTTGGTCCCTGATATCATTTGGAATTTAGTTTGAACAATTTATTCAACAGTTGCCTTGTTTACTGTCGTCGTCATTTCTGTTATCAGGAAGGGATTTCAAGGACTGCCAAGATGTCATCATGCAGCAAGAGATAGGGAGCTGGATGAGCAGTAGAAGGGAAAAGGGTGTAAACCAATTAGTAACAGGAAACAACAATTGCAAGTTACTCCCACGCCTCTTGACTGTCAGTCAGATTTTAGTAAGATTTCCTGGTTTGTAAGGCCATCTGTCACTCCAAATAAAGCTTTTAGTTTGAAATGGTGGCATACACATCCAATTATTTATTTCACCTAATTGGAATAGAGAGGCTGTGGAAGATTTGCCAGTAAATTATGCCCACAAACTTACCCAGATCAGATGATCACACTGTTTTTTCATTAGAACAGGCTAAAGGACCATGCTCAAGAATTTCCTTCTTCTTCTATGTAAATGAATACGTTTCCTCTCCCACGATGCCATGCCTTTTTGTTCTTCCATTTATTCAGCTTTAGGATTTCAGCTACGCAAGTTATCCTTTACTTTTCCTCATTGTTGATTTATTTCTCCAATTTCTGCACCTTTACACTGGTGTATATATTTCTTGTGGAGAAAAGACACCCTCAAAGTGAAGAACATAAAACCCAACACCCCAGTGTGATCCGGTAATAACCGTCTTACAAGGAACATACTCCAATTATTTATTCATTTTTAGATTTCGAGGATATTTCCCAGTGGCCTGCTGTCTATCTGTGCTTCGTATCTTATTCCTCCAGTGTGCTGTTAGGAACGAGTGCAGCGGATCACACACACGCTCGCACATCAATTATATGACGATATTTACAGCAGCTGTTTAAGACGTGAGCGTCAATCCTGAGAGATTGTGCATGACAATATTAAGAATCAGCCTTCGACGTTGTTTTAAAATCCCAGTTTACCATGTCTAACTGCACATCCATGCATTTGTAAGTGTGTTTGGACTCAGTTCATAACATCTTCCCGTCTTCATATAATGATGATTCATTTAATTACATACAGTACTGTGCAAAAGTCTTAGACACATGCAAATAACTGCTGTAGAGCAAGTCAATAATTGGTATGACGACCAGTTGCTTAAAATATAGTCTCAGGTACAGGGTGTGGAGTTTTATAAAGAAATCAGATGCTTAGTTTTACTGAACATCCTGCAGGACCAGCCACTGTCCTTCTGAAGACTTTGTCACACCTGCTTTTTTTTCATGCAGTAAAATCCAGAAGCTCACTCACTCACTCACTCACTGTACGTCACTCATACATCTATACAGCTTTATTCTGCTCTGGCTTACAAATATTTTCATTTAAGAATTAATTATAGTTAATTTTAGTTAATACATTTTCTTTTTTCTTTTTTTTTTTTTTTGTTGAAATACGAATGTTTGGAAAGTTTTGTTTGGTCTTAATAATGAAGTCATAAAATAAACATTTATAGAAAAAAGTGTACAAAAAAACAGGGTGCTTACAACTTTTGTCACAATAACTTGTGTCACAATAACTTTTACAAACAATTTTACAATATAGTTACAACAGTTATAAGATATTATCTTAATATCTTAAATATGGTTACAAGATCTTATAATATAATTACAATAACTTACATTTTTGTGCAATAGCAACTGTGCAATAACACAATTTTAAACTGTGCAATATTACCTAGTACTTTATATTTGCAGATTTTGAATAGAGGTTTATCTTAATAATTTTAATAATTTTATTCATTATTTTGATTGTGTAAAGCTGCTTTGCGACAATGTCAACTGTTAAAATCGCTATACAAATAAAATTGAATTGAATTGAATTATTCCACATCATCATCACGTCTTAATTCTTTATAGTAGATAAACATATTGGACTTGGACACGGACATGAAAAGATGATAATTTTTACACAGTTCTTTGTACAAAGTTTTAGTAATTAAATATTTATTTATTTATTTATTTATTCATTCATTCATTTGTATTTTTGCTGGAATACTGATGTTTGGAAATCAGATTTTTTTGTACTGACTTAATAATGAAATCATAAAATAAACATGTATAAAAAGTTTGTACAAAAAAACCCAGAGTGCTTAAGACTTTTGCACAGTACCATATGCTTTTTTTTCTGTGTGGGCTCAAATATGTGACAGCAGGAAAACGTCTTCCAGAAGGCCAGTGTCGATTAGACAGGTCATGGACCCCTGTCCTGTTGTACCCTATAATTCTGCTAATGCTAGAAAGTGGGATTTTAAGCTTCCTAGCTTGTTGTCTCTGGGACAGTCCAACAATCTGTCCACTCTTTTTTTTTGTTTCAAATCTGCACTTTTTTTTTTTTTAAATAGCACATTTTATTTTAAAACTATGGGGGTCTATTTAATTCTTGCATTTAATTCTGCAGTATATACTGTTGAAGATTTGTCCCCCAAATCTGATCACTAGAACGCTGGAACAAATGTTTTAAATCCATGTTTCCACAATAGCTATTAGAGTTCAATTTTGATTTCTGACTAAGACTAACCAGTGGTGCGCCTTTAATCTAAGCAGAACTACACACACTGCGCACTTATAACTGAAAGCACATCTCATTGCAATGCTTTAAAGAGATCATCTGACTCAGGTCTCATTTATTAAAAAGGCTTGACTGTTTCTGATGTACACATCCATCAGACTGTTAAAGCAAGCTCTTTTGCATTACACACATAGGCATACCAACCACAATTATAAGGAAATAATTCTGAAATGGATTTCAATTTAATAGAATATATAGTAAAAGTATAATAAGCACCGACATTATTCAAATATTTGTATGGGAAAGTGTATACACCAATCAGTTATAATATTAAAAGCATTGACTGATAAATTGATTATCTACTGTACTTATATTGACACATATCAAGGGGTGGGATATATTAGGCAGCAAGTGAAGAGTCAGTTCTCAAAGTTCATGTGCTAGAAGCAGGAAAAATGGGCAAGCATGAGGATCTGAGAGACTTTAACAAGGGTCACGTTGTGATGGCTAAAAAGATGGGTTAGAGCATCTCCAAAATGGAAGGTCTTCTGAGGTGTTCCTGTTATGCAGTGGTTAGTACCTACCAAAGGTATTCCAATGAGGACAAGAGGTGAACTAGTGACAGAATCATGGATGGTCAAGGCTTTTTAATCCGCATGGGAAGTAAAAACTAGTCTGTTCTGGGCCAATCCCACAGAAGTGCTAATATAGCACGATTTGCTTAAAAAGTTATTTCTGGCTATGATAGAAAAATACCCCTGTCCACTGCTGAAAACCCCTACAATAGACACATGAACGTCAGAACTGGACCATAATGGAAGAAGGTGAACTGGTTTGATGAATCACATTTTCTTTTAATGGGTGTGCATCGCTTACCTGGGCAATAGAAGGCATCAGGATGCACTATGGCAATAAGGCATGCTGTTGAAGTCAGTGAAATGCTCAGGACAATGATCTGATGGAAAATTCCTAATGTGGCTGTTACTTTGACTTGTAACATCTACCAAAAAAATTTCCTTAATGGCAATGGCCTTTTTCAGCAGAATTTTGTGCCCTGTCACGCTGCAAAATCATTTCGAAATATGAGAAAGAGTTCAAGGTGTCGTTTAGGCCTCCAAATCTCAATCTGATTGAACATCTGTGGGATATGATATAAGTCTGATCCATGAATGTCCAACCTTTCATCTTACAACACTTAAAGTCTCTGCTGCTCACAGCGTGGTGCCAGATACCACAACGCAGCTCCAGAGCTCTTGTGGAGTCCTTACCTTGAGGGTTCAAAGTTGTTTTTAGTGACACCAGAGGGAATTACACAATATTAGAATGTGATTTCATTGTTATGGTTGCTCTGTGTATTTCCATTACATAGTCTGTACAGCTCTTGCTCTACCTGTCGAATACTTTTCTGCACGTTTTAATCTGTCTCTCAACACGTTTCTGCTTCGTATCCATCACATCCCTTGTTCATTTCCTTTATCTCTTAATTCTCATGTCTCATGAAAAACTACATTGATTACCACATCCAGCTGGATCAACAAAGACAGTCTCTTATTAGAATTTATAAAGATGTGTGTTAAAACCCTAATGACTGTGTTACAGAAAACCTCTGGTATAATTAACAGAACGACTTTATTATCTCTCAGATCTTTCAAAGCAAGATATAATAAATTAAAAAAAGACTAATTCCCACAATACTGCTAAACTGCTGAAAACTATTTGAGAAAATTCAAATTTCAAATTCTAATTTTATTTGTCACATACACAGTATACACACGATATGCAGTGAAATGCTTATGGTGGCTAAGGATTTATTTCATTCAATTTTATTGACAGTTTATTTGGATAATGCAACACGCAAATAAGAGACTTTCTGAAAAAAAATATGCTGTGCTCAAGTCATTGCATGTAAGAGTCTTACTTAACAATTGATTTACTTGCATATGCAAGTTGTGGAGTTATATAGTGTGTAATTCTGAACAGTTGTTGATCATGCTATGGGTTTAAGTAATGATATTAGGTTAGATATCTCACTCACTCATTGTCTATACCACTTTACCTGTGTACAGGGTCGCAGGGGGCCTGGAGCCCCCTGGAGCCTATCCCAGCGCCTGATTCAGAGTATGGACAGGGCGCCAATCCATCGCAGGCCACACACACACACACACACACACACACACACACACTCACTCACTATGGACAATTTGGGAATGCCAATAAACATAATCTGCATGTCATTGGACTGTGGGAGGAAACCCACCAAGCATGGGGAGAACATGCAAACTCCATGCACACAGACCCGAGGTGGGAATCGAACCCGGAACCTGGAGGTGCAAGGCGACAGTGCTAACCATAATCTTACTATTTGAATTAATTTTACTATCAAATCAGTGCATAAATTGTAGGCACCTTTGTGTTTTCTTATGCTTACAATACTCAGAGTGGCATTTAATGTCATGTTCGTGTGTTTTATTTTTTTTAATTATTATTATTACTTATAAAAATTCACTCACTGTGCATAAGGCACAGTTTACAGGCGCAACTTACAGTAATAATATTAAGTTAGATATATAATAATATATATGATTATTATCTTAGACTGTTATTATACATTGTAGACACACTACCTTTCCCTTGGATTAGTCTGAACATGCAAAATTATTGCATAAATTGTAGGCACCTCTGGGGGGTTTTTATGCTTAAAATCCTCAGAGTGGCATTTAATCTTATGTTTATATTACTTTTGAATGATAAAAATACACACACTGTGTTTATACGCACAACTTGGAGTGTAGGACATCTGCAGTGTATATGGGATAGTTTAAAAAAGAAAAATCCTGATTACGGTCGTGAATCCTAAAATAAAACGAATTAACCACCGGAAAAACACACACACACACACACCAGAGACATTACAAGTCCACCTCACGTAAAGATATAATTGCAAGTTTGCGTGGAGCCGTGACGCAGGTCTCTGATGCAGTCTGCGGTAACGGGTGTGACCTGAAGCCTTCAAATCCTTTAATCGGAGAGAAAGTCAGAGAGGAAACGCGCGGGAAGCACGAGGGACCTGCACGAGGGGAATCAGTGCAGGAGAAAACATGAAGACGAGCCAGTGGCGCAAACTCGGAGCCTGGGAAATGAGTCCTTCACACAGCACAAGCCTGGCACTCGCCCTTCTGCTCATCTCAGCCGTCACACCCTGCACAGGTACGTTTATACACATATACATATTCTCATACTTATACACAAGTTCATTTATACTCTTCCATTGTGGATAAAAGTGCGCGCGTGAAGGACGTTCCGTGCGTAACTGGAGTGCGCGAGCTTCCAAAGTCAACTGAAAGCGTCATTTAAACAAAACTCACAGCTCAGTAAAGTAACGAGTGTTAGCCTGGAAAATCATATGGAGCTCTGTGTGCTTTACACCGTGTGCTAGACAATCCTGCGCGTTATTGCACGGCGCAGTTCAGATCAGGCTGTGCGCTTAAAGAAATGTGTGTATTCGTAAAATATTAATCAGATTAAATGTGATCGTTATAAAACACCGTTTTTTGGGGTGTTGGTAGAGTGTAATATACGCTCAGGGGTGAGTAAAACATAGTTTGTGAAGCAGGAGTTTTAGTGGAGCAGCAGTGACCACACACACACTACTGCTGGGTTTAACACACTGCTCTCAGCACCTGCACTGTATTCTGTCCCAAAGTTCAGACTTAGGCAGTACATATACACTTTTTTTTAAAAAAAAATTTCAGTTAAGAGATAAACTGTTTGTGCAATCTGCTTTAAATTTAATTGTATTTATTAGAAGTGATTACAATAAAGATTAAGTTGACGAAAATCTAAAGATTACAGTATACATTATAAAGATTATAAAAAGAAAACTAAAGAATAAAGAACACACTTCTCAGTGCTGCATGAACACCTATAACACATAAAAATACCGTATTATTATTATTATTATTATTATTATTTTAATTATTATTATTATTATTTTAATGAATTAATTATTTTTGGTTTTTTTTTAAAGATGTTTTTTAACATCTAACATCTAGTAACTTAAAATAGAGGGAGATATAAATTTGAATTCTGTTTAAATATTAAATATGTTTTAAATTATTGTCCATGAATTAAAATAAACCTAACAAATAATAAAAAAAATTTTTTACATTCAATTCTAAACAATGTGAAAAAAAATTCTAGGAAATAAAATTTCTGTACACAAATATTTACAGTTTGAAATGTTACCAAGAAGTCAGAGCAATCATAAAAAAAAAAAATAAAAAAAAATGCAAAACTTTAAGACATGCAGTAAAGTCTGGCACTTTTATAAAAACGATTTTGCACTAAAGAATTACAGATATTTATGTTAATTTGAAGGTGAGTAGCACCTTATATTTTCCTAATCACCAGCTCACATTTTGATGATTCAATAATTTATGTATCAACATGTTTAAATTAAGTACAGAATTTCCACTCAATAAAATATGTAACATAAATGATAAAAATATGTTTACATATATAAATAACTGTAAATAATGAAATAAAAAAACCTGTTTATGCTTAAATCATTAAGTAGAATTAATTACATTTACAAAAGTTTTTTTTAAAGTAAAATAGACATAATATCAGTATGTAAAAGCTACACATAGCTAAAGAGCCTTTTTTGAGGCAATTCATGAGAGAGTTAAGCTTTCGTGGATTTGTTTAGATGCTGTGTTTAGTGTGTAATGGTAGGTTTTGTGCCTGTACGTTGTTCAGAGGTTAATAATCTCCTGTAGTCACAGAGCAAAGCTTAATGATAGTCAGAAAAGTGTTTACAAAACCCTTGCTCTTTGTTGTATTGGTAATTTACAACAAGATTCCTAAAAAAAAGTGTTGTTTATGTATGTGTGTGTTTATAAGGTGCAGCAGTGTTCTTAGATCCATCCACGACAGAGAATGACAAACTACTAAACCAGGTAGGAACCATTCGTATATATATATAAAACACACACACACACACATTAGTTCTTTTAGATGAGATCTTTCTGAATTTATCCTCTTTATAACAAAACATCTTGATCTTGGTCTTAAAGATAAAGACTAGAGACTGTAAGACATTTAGATGGTAAAACATTAGGATCCAGAGAGAGTACTTATGTAAGGGTACTTATGAGAGAGTGTGTGTGAGCGAGCATGTTCATAACACCCTTAAACCACACCATAATATGGAAACAATGTGCAAGTGCATAGTTTATTGCTTATGACTCATAGGATACTTGTAAAATCTTGGGGTGCTCAGTTGATGCATATCAAAAAATAAAATGTGTGATTTATCTCAACATCAAAGCTAGCTTTTAAAATTTTGAAGATGGAACTCATTCATGTGTTACCTCCTGCTTCCTGTCACACAGATAGATAACGCATGCTCATCCCTTCTTACTGAAGAACGACCACTCAGGGTGAGTGAGACTCTCATTATACAATGCAGTGAGACTATTGCTAAGGATCAGTTGAACCAACTGGGAAAAAGAAAACATCTCCATTAGACTGAAATGATCCATTTGCATAAAAACGATGTGATTAAACTGTCTGTAACCCTGCCCTTCTCCTTTAGACACTGGACACATTGTGGGATCTGTGTGACTTGATTCAGGGTCTGTTGCAGAAATCTAAGGTAAATCCTTCACTTTTGAATTATATAACTGAGTATTATCTTATACAAGCTTCGATTAAGTAAAAAAAAATCTCTCTCTCTCTCTCTCTCTCT
>JAOVVB010060124.1:0-27500 GCA_028570985.1 Heterobranchus longifilis | reverse complement strand
ATGAGAGTAGAGCTGGGAGATCTGACCAAAAGCTTATATCCGATGTAGGTCATTTCATTTCTCGATAACGATATATATCACGATATGTAGCATGTTTTCTGGTAATATAATAAATAAATAGTCTATAAGAAATAACCTCTGACCTTTCCTGTCATTTTTTAGCTGTACAGGAAAAAAAACACCAAATAATCTTTTAAAATAACTTTTTTTAAAGAAACATTTTTCCAGCTACACTGACACAAATACAGAGTAATCAGATTAAGACATTTAACTACATTGGGGTATTCAGTGTAGGAAATTTGAGTTAGTATATGCTTGTTATTATCAATCTAGATGACTTTATTGTGTATCATGATTTCATCACGATACGATTCGACTGAAAGATGATAAATTATCAGACTGAATTATCGCCCAGCCCTTAGCGAGTGGTCAGCTGGGTTTAATAGGCCGTTGGAAAGATGCCCAAAAAGTTTTTAAACTTTTACGCTCTCCCAGTCTGCCTTTCCTGGTTTCTATTGTTCTTTTTTTGCTGCACGGCCGCCTCTCTCTCTTACCTTCGTGTTAACTCTCCCTGTCACACACACACACACACACAATCATAATCACACACTGTCCTCCACTCACTTCCCTCACTCCTTCACCACCTCCTCTCCCCCTGTGAGTAGTAAGATGAGAATGTGTGTTTGAGGGGGGGAGGGGGTCTAATGTCAGCCCGGGCCATGATCCGCTCCGAGGAGTTGATTTGCTGCGGCTCAGCGCCCCAGAGGCCGATTAGCATTCCGCCGTTAACTCCCTCGTACTGTACGGCGGCACAACCGTAAACGTCTGCCTCTGCCGTCCTCTTTCTTTCTCGCTTCCTCATTTTTACTCAGACAGTCGTTCCTGCCACCCCACGCCAATAATGAGCTCTACAAATATCACCGTTACACTCACTCGCAGCGATCGCCGGGCAGCCCTGCTGGATGGAGCGCCAGTGTGGAATAATTGTCAGCAGGGAGAAATGGGCTTCTTCTATTCCACCTGAGGTTTTCTTATTGTGACTGTGCGCTGACTGTTGGCTCACCCCCGGGACAATAAGCTCAGACAGGAGCTGAACTTGTGACCGTCTTAAAACACTTGCCAAGCTCATTGGCATTGAGGCCTCGCGCGCCGCTCCCGAGGTTTGGTGCTTTTCCTCTCAGTCAGTGAGACAGCCTTAATGATAGGTGTGCCAAGCAACATCGATCCAGAACAAATAACCAGATTAGTCCCTCATTGGGTCTCGGACTGCGGATAAGATGCAGAACTGGGTGTCGAGATGAATTGGACCAGATATCGAAAGATAAATGTCAGCTCAGTTTTAGATGGAGTTTCGGCTGCTGGTGCCAATAAAAAGCAAATAAATAACAGCGAGTCTGCAGAAGCAATGGACAAAAAACTACTTTTAAAACTGTCACTGGACAAAAGTTATTGTCGTCTGATATCTGGGTAGAATATTACACAACAACAAGCTAAATGATCGTAATGGGCGGACGTTCCTGGAGTTAATAAAATGTATTGAACCTTTCAAGTTTTATTACTTTCTGCAAAATATGGCGTCAGTTTCTCCGTGATACACTCCGTGATGTTGTTCTGCAAAACTTCTCTTCAGTGCATTACCAAGTTTACATTGATAAAGATGAAATATACATTTTAATGCACTGAGTCAGCATCCCACGTGTATGTGGCTCGATACGATGTCACAGAAATCGATCTGGCGTTTATTTTGAGGAACAAGGTTGGACAGAACAGTACATTCGGTCTCTTACTGTGAGTCGAGTCATTGACGTTCTCGTTCGAGACAATGACTACGTTTACATGGACACAATATTCCAGTTTTTTGCCTTTATTGCGGAAAAGGAAAACATTCCTGCTAAGCTGTTTACATGGCTAATGAATATCCCAGTAATATTCATTTTCCAGCAGCCGTCAAAATATGATTTTTCATCGGTGGAGGACTTGTTGGATAAGAACACAGCCTCCGTCGTTCTTCCTTCAACCACCTCCTTCAAAAGGTCGGTGTTGTGATATTTGCACATATCCAAAAGCACCCTCGACCGGACCTTGCTGCTTCCCGGGGCCGGGCGTCCTCTCACCCTGCGGGGAGGGACGGGCCCCTGCTCCCAACAGTCAACCCAGAGGACTGTCCTCTGTGCGTCAGGGGTCTGCAGCGATGTCAGTAACCCACCTGACCTGTCTTCAAACATTAGTTTGTTTCTCCTTTTCTTTTTGGCCATGCGTCTCTACCTCAGCCTTGCAAACTGTTGGCTAGTTGGTTTGTGTACAACAACCGTGGCGACGCACAGAGCCGACTGTAAACAGGCAAGAGGACGAAAACTGTCGCAAACTGCTGTAAAAGCATCAATTGAGACGCATATTCTGAATGCACTGTGTAAATGTCCTAAAACACGGCAAACATCGGCATATCTCACACGTCTTAATCGGAAAATGATACATTTGGAAAAAACCTAATTTGGAATAATAGCGGAATATCAGTGTGTATGTAAACATACTCAATGATTCCCACTCATTCATTGGTTGTCCTGCTTCCTGTTCTGAGAGACTGGACCAACATTAAGACCCTGACATACAAGCTGGACTGCACGTCCACGCAGGCTAAACAGTCTCACCGTCATACACGCGGTTCTATACATACTTATCAGGGTTCTTCTTCTTCTGGGATGTAACCTCAGTTCTATGAGTCTGTGCAGAGCTCTCTGCATTCAGAAACAACAGATCTTGCTATGCAAGTCATTTTTTCGCATCCACGGTCGAGTCGCGGTCACGGACGATGACGATGTTTACGTCACAGGCTCCTCGCAGACGCAGAAAGTATACATTTGTCTTTAGCAGGAAGTGTGAGCAGCATCCTACGATAACAGCGAGTGCGTGGGCAGGAGGAGTGGGAAAAGTCTGGGATTCATGAGCACAGGCTGACCCGGTACATACCGGACACTAAGAAGAGTCGTTAAAAAAAGATTCTCGCTATATCACTAATAAATGGGTGCTTAATGGACAGAACTGTGATGCCGCCGTCTGCAACACTACTGTGAAACCCCATGCACTGCAATGCATTTATCTTCTAAGACATCATTGCCTGAGCATGTGGCAATTCACCGTCACTTACATGAGACATGCATCTCATGCGCAAATTGATACGGAGTGCTCCTTTATTGAACTAAAGCAGGAACAAACTTTAGCTTTATTGAACACACCCCAGGTGCTCAATAAGCGTCAGACTCCATCAGACGACAGAAGCTCTCTATTGAGCAACACAGATTAAGTTTCTTGACATAAGCCTCTCCAGCTGAGAACAAAGATGTATACGTGAATAATGTCGAGGAGAGAGCGTTAATGAAAAATAAGATAAAGAAGAATGAAGAAGAGAGGACGTATTGGCATCTTATTGGCACCTCACAGCACCGGGCCATTAATGTGTGCTTTGACATGGTGAATAGGATGCACCGGCTCACAGAAATAATCCTAATAAAGAAACAAATTTACAAATGCCACATTCAAGCTAAAGTGCTCAATCATCGACACCCCCCCCCCCGTCTCTTTCCCTGCGCAGGTGCAGTACGAGAGAGCCCCGGCATTAATCCACCTGAGCACTGTTGCTTTATTCTTCCATACATCAAAATAAGAAGAGTGTGTGTCTTTTTTAGTCTGCAAGTGTATATTTACAAATGAGTGCTTTTAATTTAAAAGAATGACCCAATTCTTAGGTGGTGTCAAAGACATGATGACTAATGCTTTGCCTGGGGACTCGCTGCAAGTGATTGGTTTTCTATTGCATCAAAATCAGAGATTCATAGATCATGATAAAGTGGTGCGCCCGGGACAATGCTTCATTAATGGCCACAAAAGGGACGCAGGCTAGGGAGTGTTTCTGAAGTAACACCCTTTTTTCTCATCTGCAGCTCAATAAGGCTGTGAAATAAGGCCGCCTTCAACTTGGCAGAAATTTGAAGCAAACACAAGGTGAAGGGCAAATGGCAAACTTTTACTTTTATTGGAGAAATACACAAAGCGTCTGCAGAAGAACGGTTCTGCTTGGAAAGATAGAAAAGAGCTTACATGTAGCTGATTGCTACAGGACAGTGCAGAGAGCCTTTGTCTTTTTGTGGACATTTTATCTTTCCACCAACAGCAGCAAGGCTTGAAATCCGTAAGGGGAGCCCTGTTTGGCTTGATCTGTGCCCCGACTGTCTGTGTGTGTCTTTAATAAAGACGCCGTCCCCACGTCCTGCCTATTCTGATTCACAGCTCTATTTACAGTTCCTGCATGGCCCTGCCAAATCTGGGGCCCTCAAATTGGGTAGTTAAAGTAGCTGCGGGTGGAGAAGCGCATTTTATCACCAGATATGCCCAGAAATCAATGCACCCTCTCAAATGGCTGTCTCTTTATGGACCGTCAGGGAAATATGAGTGGAAATGGAGAAGCGGGAGGGCAGTGATGTGATATAAGTGAAGGCCTTCATTCAGAGTCTCTCCTCCCGGATCAAAACAGACATTAACACGAAGGGTCCCATTGGTTAAAACTCCCCTCTCTCTGAGTCCATTGTGTGCAGTCGTGCAAGATTTCGTAGCCGATTACTGGACATAAAATCACAAAAAAGAAAGTTCACAAAGATGAGGTGAGCCTGAGTATAAATGGCATTTAGGACATTTACAGGCAAGCTCATAATGGGATTCTAACGAGACGGAGTATTTCAGATCACAGCACTGTGTCAACAGCAGATGAAGAAACAGAACGGTGCTGGCTTGCGGCAGGCGACATCAGAGGGACCGGAGAGCTACTTACTTACAACTGATGCAATCTTTTGACTAATTACCGACATCATTGACTTACTGCCAATATGTTTCAACGCTCCACTTTTGCCAACGTGGCGATATTTGACAGAACAGGCAATATGCACGAACACAGAAGACTGACTAGAAGAGACTGTCCTCCCCTGAAAAACCACACCATCATTTGTACAAGCAGCAATTACGACCCGTTTTATTGTTAGGTGGTGCCTTCGAGTAGCCGCAGTAATTATGACGGAACAAAGCAGGAAGTCATGTGACGTAGTATTAAGAGCGAGAAAGTCTGTTTAGGGTGGGAGGGGTGGTGGTTAACTTTGATCCAGGAGACTGCTGTTCCTGTCCTGTTTGAAACTAAAAGTAAATTAATTTAACTTTACATAACAAACGGAACTACGTCACATGTGAAGTTACATCATGTACATGTGCACGGAAATGAGGTGAAATGTACTGTTTTCAACCCAAACCACAATCTTTTTCTAACCTTAACCAAGTAGTTTTGTTTCCTCCACTTAACCAAACTGCGACCGTTTCACAACGTTAACGACATGTTTGAAACCGCGACCGTCACATTTAGGAATGAGGACGGAAAACACTCCTGTGGGCCGTATTTCCTGCCACCGCTAGGGGCGCTAATTTAGTAAACGCTTGTATGTGTTGTATTAGAGAGTAGGGACACATGACTTATGTGGTCGTATGGTTTGGAGGACTTGTTGGTATGGAAGGGAATTTTATTTAAAATACTGAAAATACTGCATTAGAATTTAAAGTATGCTAATCTTTTCTCTCTTCTTTCCAACAACAATACAACAGCCTGGTTGTCATCATTTGTCCTTGCCCACCAGAACAACAGTGTTGTGTTGGTGGTTGGGTGGCCAAAGATGCTGATGAAGTGTTCTGCTCTGCAGTAGTTTTACAGTTTGTATGTCCTGGTAGCAGTGCGCCATAGTACCACGGCACTTTGGGGAGTTTTTAAAGTCAAAGCCGTTTAAGTCGCATCAATCATGCATGCCAGCCCTCCACATGAACACCTGTAAAGTGTTCATGCACTTGATCTGCGTGTTGACACTTAAACGCTGAAGTTGCTTCAGGCCTGTGGACTCAGTGGAAACCTGCTCTTTATTTAGAGCCCCGTCTCTCTGGTTCAGACCCAAGGTCATTGCATCACGCTACGGACGCTGGCTGCCAACAAAGTAGCCTATCAGTCATCAGCCTTAATGAATAGGCTGCAGTGTAAAAATAGACACAAAGACACGCCGTCAGAATGCAAGCCTTCACAGGCAACGGTGGCATTGGCACTTGGCAACTTGCACCCCTTATTATCAGTCCACATAGCTGTGCGCTCACCACCCAACAGTTATCTTTAGTTTGTTGATGGTTATTTTAGTAACCATCTTTTGTTGCACCAGCCTCGGAGGACATACGTCTACTACTGCTGGGCGATACGGCCAAAATACAGGGATACATTTTATATCTCCATGACGATATACGTCACAATATAGCATGTTTTCTGGTAATTTAATAAACAAATACTCTATATGACATAACCCTATTTTTGTATGCTCCTGTGTGAATTAAATACTTGACAAAATAAAAATACTGAGGCTTTTCTCATCAACTTTATAGTGCAAAATGAACAGTTTCAAGTGAGATATTTTCCACTGACAACACATGATTTGATTTTTGAAGCAGTTTCACTGTCCTGTCTGGTTGAAGATTTCAAGTCTGTTTGACCTCTGACCTGTAACCACACAGTAATGATCACTGCGCTGGAGGAAAGCAAAAACAAGGCGGCTGTTAAGTTTCCCTGTTGAGTGACTTGAGTGATTTGTTTGTATCTCGTGCACAAGCACAGCGACACACGTGCATGTGTGGCTGCACACTTTCAGACTATTGCACTGATCGGCAGTTGGTAGCAGTAATGTACCAAGATGCAGGTTTCAAAATACTTAAAACACTGAAAAAGAACTCCACCAGGGAGCTTTAATCTAGTCTGGCTCACCAGATGTACAGTGTGGGTATAAATCTGTTTTGCAAGGGCACCGTCGCTGCATCTGTGGCTTAGCACCACACAAGACGAGTGTGACTGGTTTAAAGAAATACAAACTAGAGACCATCTTGCGATGGGATCACACAAGCCGCAACACCAAATCGGGCCATGGGCATAAAGTTGGGGGGGGCCAATGGCCCCTTCCCTAATTTTTACCCTCCCTACTTCTGGCAGCCTTCATTCTGATCTCAAATAAAGTTTGCATCTTGCACAGTTGGGACACTATCATGGTGACAGAAACAGACAAGCAGAGAGACATATAAACACCAAGTACTCAGATCTGCCTCTGTGGTAGTAG
The DNA here is from genome assembly GCA_028570985.1 of Heterobranchus longifilis. NCBI lineage: Eukaryota > Metazoa > Chordata > Actinopteri > Siluriformes > Clariidae > Heterobranchus > Heterobranchus longifilis. Next base: position 20,328 of record JAOVVB010060124.1, on the reverse strand, counting down.
TATGCGTCTCCTGGACCACATTTTGCCATGATGACACACACACACAGACTCACAAGGTGAAAACAATACCAGCGTTGCTATCGTGGCTGGTAAAAAAAAAGTTTTGTCAAACCCTGTAATCTTCCGACCGCCAAGCAGAGGATCAGTTGTGTTTGTTTACACTACAGGCTGCGTAGTCCCTCCACAGGTGGATGAACCCCCCCCACCAGCCTCCAAGTGTTTATGAGTCCCTTCACCCCTGGCCAAGCATGTGGTGAAGCCACCCAGCTCCAGTCATATCAGTGGGATCTGCTAACTAGCCCCCATGGACACTGCCGGGTTTTTATAGTAAACCTTGGAGCAAAACCGCAATTGACAAAAAAGAGATAGGCTTGCTCTGACTTCATAGCATTTTGTGGTCTACATTTCCCTTTGAGTTCTTTTTTTTCCTTCAGTTCTTTCCCTTTTCTTTTCCCCTTTCATCTTAATTTAAAATGCAGCTGGATCCACCATCCCTTCTAATAGTTTTCTTTGTTTTAGCCCTCTAAAAACAGCGTTTTATCGTTTCGGCTTTTGGCAGATTTATTTTTCATGAAAGCCTTAATGTGTTCAAGAAGTCCTAAAGTTAGCTGCCATAATGGTCCAGCCACAAAAAATGTTCTTCAAACACAATAATTCGTACATGTTGTCCTATAGCACAGTCCTGTAGGTGGTGTCCACACCTTCGAGTATCCAGCTAAATATAATCACCATACCCCATTTTTTTTTCAAATAGAGAGGTTGCAGTGAAGGCGCACGGTAACCCCTGTGGAGCACAGATGTGGACAGCTCAAGCCAGAAGCACCAGTTCTCTTTGCCAAAATACAACCATAAAAAATCTGCCTGCAATAAGTAACCATGAAACCAAAAATGTTTCTTTTCCTATAGCAGAACTGTGGGATCTGCCCCATCAACCGTGAGCGTGAGTTACACAGGGGAACTCGAGGGGAGTGCTGAGGCCTGATTGGGTGGAAAACCATCTGGGAGCCTGGGTTTATACTGGACAAAGAAATCTGCACACAGAAGTCATAAAACATATAGGCATAGTGTGTACTTGCACACATTTTCTTCCACTTTTGTGAGGCATACATCCCATACAGGCGCCATCTGTAAATACAGATATAGTACATAACATTCTTGTAACCTTTCCTCGGGCCACACCTTACACTGATATCCATTTTTGGCATTCCACAAAACACATAAGTAGTGCAGAGTGCTGGCATTGCTGCCAAGGGTTTCTTAGTCCAATGCCCAACTCCACAGCTCTCCGCCTGGGCAGAGGCGGGCAAAGTACTGGCCGTCTGTTCTCGTTCCCAGGATTGGATTCACTGTATTGCACTTTACCCCTGTGGCTTCTCTCAAAATGCCAGTTAGGTGCTTGGCAGAAGTGCAACATTTTCGTTTTTCATCTTGTTTCTCCTCAGTGTAGTGATGGATCAGCGCAAAGTCCTGCTTATAGAGCTGTCTGCATGTGTGAATGCACACAAGTGTCTGGCATCATTGCATTGTGTATATTTTTCTTGATGCAGTGTCTTTTCTGATTTTATTACTGCACTTAGATGAAAAAAAAATTGCAAACAGTTAGAGGTTTTGTACTCGATATTCAGAACATTAATATAGCAGCAAACAAATATTTGCTAAATATATAGTGGAGTAATGGTGTCCTGAGTGTGATCCATGCTTTTCTGTTCTTTGTTTTGGTAGCCAGTTTGTCCATGTGTGCACGTTAGTGCATGTTAGTGCATGTGAGTGCATGTTAGTGCATGTTAGTGCATGTGAGTGCACGTTAGTGCATGTGATACCTACATACCAACATCTCAACGAGGTAACGTTAACTTTCCTTTTCACTCTCGCAGATGGTTTGTTCAGCATGAAAATAAGATCGCGGCTCACAGAATGATAGAAAAAGGTCAGTTATTGCCTTGCTTCTTTATTAAAATGACAATAGTTTGTTTTGCTGTCCTCAGCATTCTGTGGCCTGCAGTATTAAACAACCTTTGCCGTTACCACCAGTAAATATTGTCGCCAAATCAACCAGGTCTGAAATCTTAAGGATTGCCAAGTTTTACAGTATAGTTATATTATTTTATTTGTTTATTTTGTAATGTGTATGTATGTAGTAAATAGACCTATATAAGTAGGTATGTCTCATTTATGGATGTAATGCGCAAAAATAAATATCCGAATAGGTTAAGACCTTTGTGTTTTTTTAGATGAAATAATCAAACATAATTTTCTCCAATTTTTTACATTGGAGCCCGGTGCGTCTCATACAGACACTAAAGGGAGCCTTGTGCTTCGGTATCAGACACCGAGGGCCGAGACGTTTGACGAGTTGGGAATGAGAATGATCTGTGAGAGCCGTGTGGAGGCAATCCCAGCCGAGACTGAATTTTGTTCAGTATTTCAAATACAGCACGTTTAAAAGAAAAAAAGTGTGCTACAATGCAATGGATCTGCAAAATGATGACTTCATAGAAATAAATCCTCTGACTTGAGGAGACGAGGCTTTTACCTGACAACAAGGCATTAGTAATATATACTCTTGCATAGGGAGACATTATATATTAAGAAGAATTGTAACTTTTTTAACACTTTAAAATCATGTCTAATCATGTATAAGCAACATAAAACATTTTTTTTCATTCGTTAATGTTTAATGGATATGAATGAATGATCATTTTGCATCACAGACCAACATCTGAGCACGTCGTCAGTGAGGGAAGTGTGAATGGAACATTTTGTCTTTATGTAATAATATGCTAATTGTCTCAGTGCATTGAGGTTGGCATCGTGGGGCCTTCATTGAGTTCGCTGCTATAGCAACACACACTCCACCTTCTCAGGTCTCCTCTCTTTCTCTCCATCTCTGTCACACACACGCACACGCGCACACACACACACACACACACACACACACACACACACACAATGTTGCTGTGCGGCAGTTTCACTTGTGTAATGTGACCTGGAGGGGCGCCAACGAGCCCAGGGAAGGTCCGTGGCCTGAGGCCGCCGACACCTCTCCCCAGCCCTGTTGAAATGTTTATTTATAACTCTCTTCCAGCTCCACCTCCCCCTGTCGTCTGCCAGCCGCCATGCCAATCCAAACACACTAGGCCTCTCCAGACTGATCCAGAGCATGATTTCAGAAAGAAGAGAACCCTTTCCCCTCTTTTTCCCCCTTCTCATGCCCAAACTCTCCCACCCTTTCCTCCCTCCCTTCTCCCTCTGTCTCAGCGTGTCTTCCAAAGAGTAACGCTTGGGGAGAGGAGAATTGAGTAGAGACAGAAGGGGAGAGGAAAGGAAAGCGAGGGATGGATAGAAGAAAAGCGGGAGGAGGGGGCAGAGGTTCACTCCATCCAGCCCGGGCTGCTAAATTGGTTTCAGAGCAGCAGTTGGACTCCGGGGATGCACGGCACACACTGCCGACTAGCTGTGTTTGCTTTTGTGGGGTGTAGGAAATCTGATCTCCATCCATGTAGCCAACCCACATCCCACATCCCACCCATCACTACCACCAAGAATGAATGGAGCTATGAGGACAGTCGCCCCTAAAACAGGTATCATTGATACTTTAGTAATAAGAATAACAAACATTAAATCCGAGTGCGGAAAAGTGCATATTTCACTAAAATGTCGAATGGTTACGTCATACCACATGAGCCGTCTTTGTTACGGGCAGGAAGTCACATGTCGAAGGAAGGTAGGGTGACATGTTGAGTCCCCGGTGAGCCCAAGGCTGAAGGCTCTCTAAATAGGTTTAATTGGGCCAGGCCTAACGCTGCCATGCAGACATCATGGCCAGACAGACACAGGGCTACAGGGAAAAGCATGCACACCCAAGAGACCTCAGGCACTGTGTCCCTGTATCTGACTTAGTGCTGCTGTGCAGCTCATTTGGTATACTCACAGTTTAAGGACACACTGCTTACACATCGCCGTGTCCAAGGGAGCTGTGCCAAATTACCAATACCAGTTGTTTATCTAAAAAACATGCTCATACAGCAGAGCTATGATTGGTTTGTTGCCCAAGGCATAGCTCTAGCTCTCAAAAGTGGGAATTGTTTACCTCCTTGTGTCGTGTGTGTGTGTGTGTGTGTGTTTGTGAGCTTGTTTATGTGTCTCTGTTTATGCGTAAGTGCATTTGTCTGCATGCCTTAGCACAGGCGTCTTTGTAACAGCCCTCTCCAAGTCAGCCACCGAGGCCTGTGACATCCCCTGCAGCGAATGGTAAAATGTAGATCAGCCATAACAAAATTGAAATGTATACCATATTATTTCCGCTCGATAAATGAAGCTCGTATCTGATAAATAATATATGATGCGCCAAATATTTATTCAAACAGCTAAAAGGGAAGAAGGAAGGAACATGAAGACAGGCGCATATATGTATAAAATATGTTTTATATATCTATATATATACTGTATATATGGTAGTAGACAGCAGTCCAATTAATGCGTCCATCTTCAAGACAGAGGAGGGACTTAATGTGGTGTTAAGGCCACAGTGTTGCTTTGATGCAAAAAAAAACACTTTTCTTTTGATTTCTGTGTGTGTTTCTGTCTTGCTCTTTCACACACATCATACACACACACACACACACACACACGCATGCAAAAACATAGCGGTGTTCGGGGCAGATCCTCATTTCTCTCACAGACAGTTTGCTTGCCTTGCATCCGAATGGACTTGTCTTACATCGCGTGCGTATATGATGACAAATCCTACATTTAATTTACTCTGCCTTTTTGCAGCGCGCACCAACTTCTTTTATTTAATAAATGATCATGCTTTAAAAGCAACCAAGTGTTGAATGAACCGCTACACACACACTAAAACACCTTCCGTTACAGCAAAATGCTCGTGTGAGTGTTTGCCAAGTATGAGTCTGCGTGCATTCTGTGAGTGGAGTCGACTGTGCGTGTGTGGTTGTGGGTTCCTGTGTGTGTGTGTGCGTTTGTGTGTTTATATTCCTGTTGGTGTGTTTGTCATGAGGAAGTCCTGGGGGAACGCGGTCTCCACAGTAACCGTCTCTCTTGGTGGTCCGTCATTAATAGTCTGTCTGGTGTTGATGATTTAGATTCAGTCAAAAGAAAAAAAAGGGGGTGCAGTCAGATATATCAAGTGAAATCCCATAAAATAATTTAACAACTCGGTATAATAAACAGCTTGACAAGTAAATAAATAATCAGTAAATCAAGAGGTCAGTTTAAGCAACCTTTTGTGTCCTGTGTGTGTGTGTGTGTGTGTGTGTGTACACGTATATGGTGTTTGTTTTTCCTCTTTGTCTCATCTCTCCCCCCACCTCTCCTGAGTGAAGAGAAATTGAGAAACCAATCTAAAATCCATCAGGACTTCCCTGCCCACAAGCCCCTCTCCCACAGCCCCACTCCACCCAACACACACACACCCACCCCCCACTCCTGTTTTTTGTGTTGCAAGCGTCTGGAAATTGGATGAGATGTTCGTTTAGCGGGCAGCTGGTCTGGGGCCGATATGAATTGCGTTTCCCCACGCCAGGAAAGGTCAAGCCCCCTCGCCTTGACGGAGTGCATCGGCCTATTGAGTGGCGCTTTAGTCCATTTACCAACCGCCAATGGCAAGGCGGCAGAGGGGAGTGAGGGAAGCACGGGACTCTGTGTGGAAGAGAGAAAAGAATGGCAGCACGTCGGATATAAATTCATTGTTTCTCATCACCCAGCTGGGGCAGGAATGGCTGGGAGTGATTGCTGGGATGGGGGAAGTGAGGTAGGAATATTACCGTCTGAGTAGGCTGTGCCTGTGTGACAGAAGAGCTGAGCACCCCTCTTTTACCACCATTGGCTCCACATAGGGCTGGGCAATATATTGACTTTTTAAGATATACTGATGAGACAATACATATAGTCTGATATAGTTTGACGTTGCGTTACGTTTCTTCTGTAAAGCCGCGCCAGTGTTTGCATCTCTCCTCTCTCACTCTCAGCACAATCCCGCCCCCGCTGTCTCTCTGCTTCTTCAAATATGAGGCGCCAAAACGGACAAAAGATGAGTGAAATTTGCGAGATGAAATGATGATACGCGTGCGAGAAAGGCGGTAACTCGCTACCAAGAGAGGTTGACTTGCAGTTTACTAAAGTGGCTGTTTTACACTCAAAAGGATTACAACAGCTAGCTCAACAGTTAGCTTACCGGTATAACAGTTAGGCTGCAGCTGCACTTTTCCAAACACCACGGCCACTTCTGAGTTATGTAAACAAACAACGAAATGTGTGCGGGCACTGACGACTAACGGAGCATAATGGTGCATTCAGTTTCTCCTCGTTAATTCGTGGTGCGTTCAGTTAAATTCGTGAAGAAAGATTTTTATTTTTAGAAAAGTAACTAAAATGTTACTTATCACAGTAACACATTACTTTTTGGTGGAAGTAATTAGTAAAGCAACTGAGATTTTTTTCTTTCCTCAACTAGATAGGCTTATTTTGTATTTAATATAGGTTATTTGTTTTAGATCATTTTTCATTCACATCTTTTGCAGCTGTATATTTTCAAACAGGGAAGGAAACCCTGTCTTTACATTCTATTTTCATCACGGTCTGTTTTTGCTTGTGACTTCTCACATTTGGCTTTGACTTACAACTGAACATTTAGCCCACATTTCGTAAAAAACAAAGAGATTTATATATGTATCGTGTATCTCCATTCAGCCTCAAAATACAGAAATATGGTTTTTGGTCCATATCGCCCAGCCCTAGCTCCACATTCAGCCTCGCTGCCCAGAATTTTGAAAGACAATGCGTGGAGCTTGCACTGCCTTTGAAACACCCAAATGAAAATCAGATGACGCGACCTCCATAAGAATTCGCTCAATAGATTCGAGTGTTCAAAAGAAAAGAGAAAATAGGTTGGTTCCTCTCATGTCATACCTCCAGAAGTATACCTTTATATTTAAAGAAATAGAAAGAATACGTTCTTAAAGCTAAAAATAGGGACAATTAATAGGTTGGTTACATGCTGAAAACAGACACCTCAACAGTACACATACATCTACGCCTCAGGGCTCCTACCTCTCCCTGTCTCTCCCTCCCTGACTCTCATGCATGCATACAGAAAAAGGGTTGCTGTCCCTTTAATTTCCATCCCTGCGTATCTGGAGGAGTTAAGGCAAAGCAATTAAAACAAAGGCATATTTAACATGGGGTTAATGATTGGCTGACCCTGCAGTCAGCACAGTGACAATATCTTAATTATTGAGAAACCTAAAGTCATTACGCCTACGAATGGCCTGAGGAGCGTCTCTATTGATCGGGATCCAGTCCCATTACAGGCCCAGCCTGGACCAATGAAGCCCCCCCATTATAGACAGTCTTTTTTTTTTTCTCTCTCTCTCTCTCTCTCTCTCTCTCTCTCCCTCCCTCCCTCCCTCTCTCCTTCTCTCTGTCTCACTGCGAGCTATTGGATGTGTTGAACGGTGAGACAAGAGCCAGACGAGGCTTGTGGCTCTTTATTGCTTTCTAAAAAATTCATAACCAAGCCTGACATTTTTGCTGAGGAATGATTATTTTCCTCCCTCCCTCAATCTACTTTCCTTTATGGTCCTTCTCATTTTTTTTTTTTTTTAGTTTAAGTGGCAGAAGTGTTAAAAATCAAGCACTAACAGGATTGATCACTTCTCTTATCCGATACGAGGTGAGACACCTTTACTGTAAATCCTATATAGGTTGTGTGTTTTAATACTTGCACCACTGCACCATTTTATATTATTATCATTCCTGCAATTTAAAACGAGTGCTTGATGCTTTAACGCAGCAATACATGTGTCAATTTTGCACACTTAAAATATATCGATTTCTTTTTTTTTGCTCTTTTTTGTCTCTTCACCCCTCAGGTGTTGAGTTTACTATTTTTTCCATTCTGAGGAACTTCCTCTCCTCGCTCCTCCTCGCTGTTGACTGGAAACTGGATTGGACACCTAGACGAACAGTCGAATATTTCATATAAATCTATACAGAAAGACAGGGCTTTAAAAATCAATGGCTTGGCGATGTTTGGGCTGCAAATTATCACATAGTTTGAAAGGTTTTGTGGTTATTAATCACTATAAACGTCCACTCAAACAACAGATGATGAAGTGGGGAAAAAAAGCATTATAATTATCTGCACTTTGGTGCTCTTCACACTCAGTGGTGTTTTATAGGTCTTTATACTCATGACCGTGTTAAACTCAGTTTGAAGCATCACATGTAAAAGGATGTAACCTATGGCATTAATTAACCAAACATTTACTTTCTATTCAAACAACGGAAATACCTAAATATATCATCCATCATCATATTTAATAATTTATATTACAGAATGATATAGCTAAACATGAACAATTACATGTAATTGCTGTCATCACATTCACTCGTTAGCTGAAAAAACGTGGGCATATTTCACCAACTGTAACAAATTATGATGCTTCGTGCAGCGTTTTTTACGTAATTCTGATACAAAATGAACATTTCAAGTCACTGGTGCTGAGATTCATGTATGATACATCTCTAATGTTTTATGACTGCAGTTATAATGCTTCAATAAGTATCACGAGCTCTTGTAAGCACGGCCATAGCACAATATGAGTGTCTTTATTGTGTTGCATATAGTCGTCATAGAAACCATAAAGATTTGTTATCTGACATTACCTTTTAGTGTCAATGATTTGCATGCTTTATATGAACTCGGCCTTGCTGATTTATTATGGTTGAATTTGAGATGAATCTAATGACCGTGATTATTTCAGGCGTGTAACCGTAAAATTATGAATGTCTGTATTGTATTACCAAACATGTTGGGTACACCTTTAACTGATATACATACAATACATACACTTAATGTTGGTGCAAAGTTCTGATTCATTTTTAACTTTTGACTTATTTTTTTTATATTTAATATTGCCTTTTAAGTTTAGTTGTCCAATGTCCGCAATGTACAGCATGAGTTACGGAGTTACGGTGTAATATTTTGTACTTTTGTACTGGAACTTTTGCTCAGTTTTATGGTCATACTGTACCGTGTAGTAATAGAATAGGTACCCAGTCGTGAAATAATATAAATTCTCTATAAGTTTCTGCCAAATGTCCAGATTATTGCACAGTGGGTCATTCATACCCTGTAATAATAGAATAGGTAGCCAGTAGTTAAACAATAACTACAGTATAAGTTATTTGTAAGCTTGTTACCCTCTTATTCCATAACTTGACATCTTGTTCCACAGTACCTACAAGTATACGTACTGTACTGATACACCGTTAGTACAAAAGATTGCACTGCAACTCCAGAGTAATTATGCTGTATGTATGAATGAATGAATGAATGCATACATGAATAAAACATGCCCAGCCCAAATGGGCTTACAAGACACCATTATTTACAAAAAGACACCAGGAACCAGAGTAGCAACATAAATTACAAATAATACTAAAAAAACATACTGACATTTTTTCCAAAGCAGCCAACTTATAAACATTAAAATTGAACAACCTTTCCATGTTGTCATCATCAGTGCACCAAAACATCTCTGGGTTTTCAACAGACATTTCATTAAGTAAATACATTCTTAACTCATCATAACAAGGACGATACAAAAGAAAATGAGATTCAGTGTCAACCTCTAAGTCACATAATTCACACAACCTGTTGTCTTCCTGAATTTTTTTAAAAATCTGCCAACTTCAAGGGCCAGGGGAAGGATTCCTGTTCTCAACTGTGAAACTAAAGATATTTGGCTTCTTGATGCTTGATTTGAATATATGTTTGTCATTTTGATTTTATCAAGATATCTGTTAACCATTTGTCTTCAAATGTAGCAAATAACTTCTAATTGTGTTCTGCATGATAACTTCTTACTGCTGCATGTTGTGGGCTGTAATCTAAAGCGCTACTGTAATTTTATATAATAATTAAAACATTTTTAAACGGAAAAATGCCATTCAAGCCCTTCGCACCCAAACCTCTTCATATATCAAAAATGAAGGCACGTGCACACAATGTACACATGCACGCAGGTTCATGTATACGCAAACACTGTTGATTGATTGTGCGCTGCACCCATTTATCCAATAACTCTCCCATTTGACTGCTGTGAGGCACAACCCAATTCCATCTCTAATGGGAGGCCAGTGAGTAGGACTGCATGTCACGATGTGTGTTTTATGATAAATATAGAAGCCAGACAACTTCTCCACTGTCACACTGCTTCCTCCTCTTGTGGCCCCAGAGTGAAGCAGCATGGGGAGAGCTGAGATGTAATTACCCAATCAGTGTGTGCCATCCTTATTAAAACACTACTAACAGTGCTCCATTATTGAAATACCCCCCACCGGACTCTTCTTAATTCATTAAATAAATTAGCTCCAGCGCCTTTAATAATTCATAGAATGATGTCTACGTTTCTTTCTCCCCCGCAGAGGCTAACTATGACAAAAACCATGAAACTGAAAGACTGTAAGATAATACTGAACAGAGTGGCTGGTCATGAGGAGAGCAGGCGATCAGAAAAAATGTGATAGTTGGAAAGCACATTTTCTCTGCAGATTCTGATGTAACAATTTAAGTTATTTATAGATAATGTAAAATATATATTATATTGTCATATATGCTTTGCCGTTGGCGTCATTAATTGTAGATATCGGCTTGATATCGAGAGGCCTATAACTGAATAAGCCACAAAAAGTTAGGCCAAAGCTCCTATGCTAGCACCACATGAAGTGTCGCACGTCCTCCAAAAGCACATCTTTATTTTTCCCACTTGGCTTCCTGGCTGTCTCCTGTGTCCCCCTCATTTGTGTTGCATTAATGTGCTAATGAGAATATCCTTGAGCTAGGCGGAGAAGCTAAAAGACAAATAAAGCGAGGAGTCAGACGAGGGATCTCGCTGTGTCTCTACGTAGCTTTAATTGACACATCTGCATCCCTGATGAAATATTTACCGCCTCTGACGATGGTGCGGCGACGCGTGGCGATCAGCGCTGTGTTGCCGATGGTGATGTCGACGTGTGATTGTGTTATTGATGTTATTAGCATATAGGCCCGCTCCTGGTGGAGATCTAGATTCATCCAGCTTTTACAGATGAATCGCCACTGTTTTGCAATGTGGTTGTCCAAGATTTTTTTTTTTACATTTAAATGTTTCCTTTCTTTGACTGTAGAATTGAGGGGTGTCACATGACTTTGTGGCTGGATCTATACCGATGACATCACAGTTACATAGTATGCACCTCAGACCAGAGGTTTTCAATCTCTTTTTTCAGCCAAGGACCCAAAGAGAATATTATACTAGAGAATATACCAGGCCCCCTCATGTATGTCCCTTGGAATAATTTCACATAGCCTTTTTTTTTACACTATTATAGTCTGAGTTATGTGAAAGAACAACACAAGAGAAATGTATTAGACAGATAAGGGGTATTTTGTGTCGAGATTGTGCAAATATTTTTTAACAGCATGCACGCACGCATATCAAGACAAGTATGAAGTGAGAAGATTCTGTCATGATAATTTAAATTAATGGATGTGTAAACTTTTCACCGACCCCCTGGCAGACTGCAACGGACCCCAATTTATAGACCACTGTACCACAGTCTTGTTACAAGATTAATTGAAATATGTATGGAGATATTTTTTGTTATATTTTCCCTCTTTTTTTTCAAATTTTATCATGTTTTTCCTCTTCTCTATGTCTTTTCTCCAATGTATGGCATTTACAATATCTAACCATGGTGTGATTCTGTGCTCTATGGTGAGACTCTCAGCTGTCAACGAGCGTTGTGGATGATGAAAGTGAAGATGTGAGGTGTGTGTGGGTGTGGGTGTGTGTGTGTGTGATTAGCCATGCAGTTGGGACAGAGGAGAGATTCAAAATGCCTCGTCTGTATTTCTACCCACACATCCTGCGTCATTGATTGATGCAAAAGTCTATAGAATAGGATTCATATGTATGTGTGTGCTGATTTTTGTCTCTATCAAAGGAGTGTGTGTATGCATTCATGAGAGTTCTACAGACTGTGTGTGTATATGTCAGAGTGTGCTGCATGTTTGTGTATTCACTGTGCCTTTTATGTGTGCGTGTGTGTGCGTGCGTGCGTGTGTGTGCACCATGCCTGTTGGGATGTGGCGGCCCTCTCAGCCATGTCAGGGACAGCTTCGTCGAGGGTGGCAGCCGGGGAAAATGATGATGATGAAATTAAAATTCTGCGCCCGGCAGAAGGGGCTGCCGCGATTTCACTGGCGGCTGTGCGCATCGATCTGTTCCAGCATTTGACTTTCAACCATGACAAAACTGTGGGCAAATTAATTGTTCTCCAGGATATTAGGCATCAGAGTCCATTAATCCTCTCTGGAGCGCCACGCCGCATGAATACTAATCGTCTTTCCAGGCAGCCGTCTCATCCCTTGCTCCCTTCTCTCTCTTTTTTCTTCCTTATCCCTCTTCTTTTCTGACTCTTCTCTTGCTCTTTACAAATATTCTCTGCTCTGTTGTTTCTTTACTTTCCCTTCTCTCATTGCTTATTTCTGTCCCAAATCTTTTTTTTTTTTTTTTCTCCCCTCAGTCTCTGTAGGTTTTATCTCCAAGCCTCTCTTCCTCTAAAAAAAAACTGAAAACAAAGCTAGTGTTGTTTTATCTGTGAGCCCTTTCATAGCTAAAAAAAACAAAAAAAAAAAACAGATACAAATTTATTTTCCAAAAAAGTGATCTGCAGCAGGAACATTATGTTCATATTATTGATTACATTTTTGGCTTGACAATAAAAAGTGGGACCTAAAAAAAAGGTGATGATTAGAAAACATGCAGAAAATAGTCTGTCAAGCCACTGGAATGGGTTTTTGAGTTATACAGTACTTTTCTGTATATTTCATCTATATTACTTTGCCCAGATAAGATTGTGCTAATGGTGTAATATTAGTCTCTATAAGGATCAGCCTGGCATTTGAGAGAGGGAGGGAAAAAATAGCCCCCAACACCAATTATGTAAGATATTAACACATTAGTCGGCGCGCAATCTAATTGGATGGCAGCCCTGTGCACCATGACAACAATCACCTAGACCCTGTTTATCTCGTAATTGATAGTCTGGAGCTTAAGCAGCAGAGGCATCAAAAATTCATACAGCACAGTGAGGACTGGCCCTTCCTTTCAGACCACACATTGATTGGTTTTTATTTTCCTCCCTCTAACCAGGGTAATTTTTTGAGTTTTGGGACGAGCCTCTCATATTGACGTTTCGCTGTGTTTTGATAGATGGCCGGTGGGCTGTAGCAGTAACCGTGTAAGTTATCTGACATTCAGGCAGGCGGGGTCATGGGTCCAGACACAATATATTCACAGCCCTTGCTTATTGACAAACCATCGCAGGTATCGGCTACATCCCATAATAAATATGTATGCTGCAGATTTCAATTTTTTTTTTTCGGCACAAATAATCGGTTTCCAGTGTATTGTTGAGCTACCAGCCCAAGGGAAAGGTCTGGCATCATCATAAACTAATCTGAAAAGCATTATAATAACAAATCTATGGCCTGGTTTGGTGAAACCTGCATTAATTCTGACAACATAGACATGGATGACGGTAAGAGAACCATTAATTGTGTTGCACCACTACATTGTACGCATAGAAGGAGCTGCTGTTGATAAGATTTGAGGGTGTAAGCTCAATTTAAGCCATTTAAAGATGAACAATAAAACATCTTCTCTTCTTCTCTCTGGCATTACCTGCTATTTTGGCTCAGTAAATACATGAATCTCAATGTTCAGTGTAAATGCTTCCTTAAAGCTGCGATAATTATTGTATTTACATTAACAATGGATCAATTGACTATGTGTAATGTGAAAGATGTCACTTGGAGCAGAGAATTGCCACCCAAATCTGCAGTTTTCTACGTCTGGTTTTGGTCTTTGCGGTTTTGCGGTTTTGATTCACTCTCACCAGATTTTTAAACGCAGCAGACAGACGTTTTTCAGACCCCATTGTATGCAGGTTGCGTGCATGTAGGTATGCGTGTCGTGATGGGCGGAAGCACTGAAGCACACTGTCAATACGTTTCAGCTAATGTCAAATGAAGAAATATACCTCGTAACTGATAATGTCCAAAACTGTCACTGCTGCTTTTTTCAGTTAGACACTTCTAAAAAATGTTGTGATACGCACATAAATGGGATAACAAGTGAAGAGAATAATTGAGAAACATGGTGATGTACACCAATATCATGATACAATTTCCACCTGATACAAAGTAAGAATATAATAAATGTTACTCATCAAATGTTACATAAATATCGATGAACACATGAGCCCACAGTGGACACTGGGCCTAAACTACTAACATTCATTCATCTTTCATGTTAGCAAAATATTTTATATCTAGGCTCTATCTCAATGCATGTATTAATAATTACACAATAACACACAATATTGCACAATAACATCGACTTTAATCTAGCCCTTCTGAACAGGAGTGTTATCGATTTAATAATAACACTTTTATTGCACACACAAGACTAAAACTATTAAAAAACGATTAAAATCAGTGAGGTGTTGTTGCTTTAAGTTTTACAGCCATCAGATGTCACTGTGCTTGCTGAGTTTGAAGCCTGAAGCTTCAAATCTTTTTTTCGGCACAAATAGAAAGAAGGCTTCATGAGGCTTCATCCGCCCATCGCTACCAAACAGCAAACATAAAAAGTTAGCGACTAGCTTGTGAATGTAGTGAAGTAAGTAGCGACTAAAAGTGGTGGAGAGCGAAACGGAGCTAATCCTGGGCTTACATTCATCAGGTGGACAGACAGACGACTTCAAATGTACGCTAATGTTGCTTCATATCTGCTGGTGTGTAAATAATTCACTCTTTTTCACACTTTTGCCATATAAACGTTATGGCCATTGGCCAAAAGAATTCAGTTAATGCAGGGTTAAGTGGTGTCATTTAGATGAAACACCATTAACATATATAATCTGTATCTGCTTGTGCCAGCACTTCACTGAAGCATGACCCATGTGTCTATATTGTGTGAAATATTTAATGGTGTTAGTCATTTTACATTCAAGTAAGCCTAGATGCCATTTGTATGGCTGTATGACATCAGATGGAAAACTTTAGATGTATTTTTGCATAATTTTAAACACATTGCTATGGAATTTAGCCATCTGATATCTTGGGGAACCTTTAGATCTTGACTACAACTTAAACCAAAAGTTCTGTGAGCTTAAACAATGTTTGGCTGCGTAACATATGTTTGCAATGACGGACCCGCTGAGGGGTTTTTAAAGCTTCTTTTGCTGTAGATTCAGACAAACCTTTTGTATTTCGAGGCAGCATTGCTTTGCTCAGAATTACCTAATGAGAACACTTTACAATGAATTTGTAATACCCACAAATTGGACAAGGTGCAACGGTAGTGTTATCAAAAGCAGACTATTATACCGGTGTCTTGGACCCCTACAAGACTGTTAATGACAGAGGGAGAGCACAAGGTGAACTAGGAGTCAGAGGAGCTCAGTGTAAGAATAAAAGAATGAGCAGGAGAAGGAGGGAAATAGAGCATGGAATAGAGTAAGGGTGAGGAGGCAGGAGCAGGAGAGCGAGTCCCTGGTGGGCACTTCCTGGCTAAATCTCTCCTCTGCTCTCTGGCTGCCTCTCCTCTCTTCTAGTGCTAATTAATTGGGCTGGGGAATCAACGCTCTCATCTTAAATCTGCTCCCTAATTGAGCAGTCCTTTCTGCCAGCGTTAGACAGCTCAGCATGCGTCTTCCGCATGATTTGGAGCTAAACGCACTGTCACTTTATTACCCACCACATAACCCGTAAAGCACTATTACACCAATCAGATAGTTACTACAATTAGCATGTTGCCATTTTCAAGGCTCTTCATTATAGGCCTACCATATCTAACCCACAAAAGGTGAGAAGGAAACCATGCACAGCACACAGTGTTGGCTCTGTTTCTTTGGAGACTGTGTTAAAGTGATAATAACGTTTGAAAAACTGAAATTTTAATGCGTTTTATTAATATACAACTGCCAGCTCACCTTAAATGATACGGATAAATGATAAATGAACACCTTTTCTATGATATTTTGGGATATATACTATGCACATATGTGCATATATATATATATATATATATATATATATAGCTTTCTTTAGCTCCCCTACCGGTGGCAGGAGATCACCACGTCCTCATACCTAAATGTAACATTAGCAGTTTCGTCCTGTGTTTGTTGTGTTTATTTGACCTGCCCACCCTAAACTGACTTTCTCGGTCTATACGTTACATGACTTCCTGCTTTGCTCCCATCATATCTACTATCAGACACTAGAAGGTGCCACCTAACAATAAGCATAAATATCAGTCGTAAGGAACGACTTGTACAAACGACCTGTGGGGTCATCAGGACAGTCTCTAAAATCCACCTATAGCACCTCTAAATATCTCTAATAAGCATGTTATATGTTGTTTGTTTAATCAGTACAAAAACCAAAGTGCAAAAATAAAAGTGGGGTTATTTCTTTGACTGATGCAGTGACTTCCTGGAGTCTTGTCGTTGCCATGATGTTGCCAGGCATCCAGTTGAGGTCTTTGCTCCCAGCCAAAAAAATATGTTTTTACACTTAGGTTTAACAAGAAATAATGTGTTAACTAGTTGGCTTTAGGTGCTGGTAGGTGTATTTTGTTACTTTCAGACAGAGCTAGGCTAGCTGTTTGCCCCTGTTTCCAGTCTTTGTGTTAAGCTAAGCTAGCCGGCTGCTGGCTGGAGCTTCATCTTTACAGTAGCCTACATGTGAGTATCAGTCTCCTCATTTAACTCTTAGCAACAAAGCAACCCAACTTAGCAACCTAAAACTTAGCAACCCAAAATGGGATAAATAGTAGTTCGAAACAAAAAAAAAACTTGTCCAATGTATTTTTGCCAGATGTTTTGTCTTTTTAAGTTAGAAAATGTCTGTGCTTTCTGCTTTTAGTTCGTTTTTGATGCACCCCTCATACTGCCCACCTTTACCTCTGTTTATATTAAGATTTGCTCACTTTCTTCATGCAGTGTGTCCGCCGCTGGTCAGGTGTGATGGACACAGACAGGACATATATTATTCTCTTATTAGAAGTCCATTGCTTAAACTGTCTGTGTGTGTGTGTGTGTGTGTGTGTGTGTGTCAGTCAGAAAAGTAACCACAGACAGAAGAACTGTGAAACAGATTTAAATACCTCACTTGCGAAAGATGAGTCCATTTCTAGATTTTTTAAACACATGGTATCCAATACGATGATGATGAATAGGATTTAAGCAAGTATCATCTTTAGTCATTTGGCCACACATGCATGTTACGTGCCCATTACTTTCTAATGGCTTAATAATGTCATTTTGTGGTTACCCCTTCTTGTCAATTCGTGATACTCACTCATGCCACATTAGCAGTGTTACTTTATACTGCCCTGCTGTTTGCATGTGCATTTGAATGGCTCTGTTGCAGAGAAACATCAGCAAAAAAGGTACATGAAATACAGGAATTATGTGTAAAATATCGGGCCAATAGTTCTATAGTGGCTGCAATGATGAATTACTTCTTTGGTGTCTGGTGGTCTGTGGTGTTGAGATATTTAAGTCTTCTCACTTTTTGCTATCGTAAATCATGACATACAGTATGCCTGTTTTTATAGGATTAACTGTGGAAACATAGGTAAGGGGAAAAAGTTATAAGGTGTTTGAAGCGATAGGTCACGGTCATGTCAGTTCATATGTCTACCTTTCACTGAGAAATGCTTTTCACAGGAGTAGCTTTCAGGAGCAGATCAAGCATGAAAGAAATGGTGGGCATATATGCCTGAAAAATCAAATCTGGTTCTACTTATGAGAAGTTCCCACCCACTCCTTCTCTTGTTTCCATGGTGGTGAATGGTCACATGCACATACACACATTAGAAAAGGGGTCTAATAGTTTGGTGCGAGCATGTGTGTGTGTGCAGAGTGATGGTCTAGCACCGCAGTGCTTTGATTCTCTGTCTTGGAATGAGGGAGTGATGTCATTGTTCCTCTGGGGTTTCAGAGTTACTGGGATGAGGTCACGAGGGGTCAAGACAACCTTGGATTCATCGCTCTTCCCCGCCTCCCCTCCTCTCCACCGCCATCACTTAAACACTACCTTTCTTCTCCATACGTTTCTCATACAGAAGTCTCCCCCTCACCCATCTCCCTCTCACCTGGATTGGATTCAAAACTTGTAGTGTTTAAACCTCGACTTTAACCTGATCCCCTCTCATTGTTTGGTACTGTGAGGTAAAAGGAGGGCTGCTTCAGGGCAAAATCCAGATTTGTTGACATCCCCTCGCAAAGGCCTTTCAGAATGCGCTCATATGCTAAAGCAATCAAATTTCCATGAAACCAAAGGGTAAAATTTAGCTTTGCTGGGACTTTCTCACTTAAGCTCCATGCTTTTTAGTGCTGATCATGACAGGTGTATGCACGTCCACCCCCTGTGTTGAACTGTTGACCAGGGAGGAGAGCCAGAGTAAAGCAATATTATATTTCACTCTGATGGTTTCCCAATACGCAGAAAAACAATCTGTGAAGGAGTTGAAATTCTCTGCAAAAGGCATGAATGCAAACATCTGGTATATTTATGAATGTATGCATAAAAAGTGTAGCTCATCTGGTATGTACATTTAGGATATGCTGCATGCAGTGCGGCGCAGACTTCATCTATGACTATATCCCATGATCCAGCCGAGAAATCTACTCTAATCTCTGTAGCCTATAAACACACAAACACAGCTTATCAAACAGAAACACTTCCCACAATAGACACATGAGCACATAGTCATAAACACAGTTATCAAGAAGAAAGCACAATCCTATCAATACCTGCTTTTCACAAGTCCTCCAAACCAGAAGACCACATAGGTCGTTTGTCCCTCTAATACGACCCACTGGGGCGCTTCCTAAATTAGCCCCCCTACCGGTGGCAGGAGTCCTCATAACATAACGGTCACAGTTTTAAAGACGTGGTTAATGTTGTGAAACGGTCACAGTTTGCTTAGGTTTAGGCACCAAAACTACTTTAGGAAAAGGTTTACGAAAAGACCGTGGTTTGGGTTAAAATAAGTACATTTGTTAGGTTAATTCAGTTACAGTATATGACACAGAACGTGACGTACTTACGTAGTTATGTAACATACGTAACTTTACTTGCAAGTTAACTTTGAATAAATCAACGTTGACATTTGGTTTCACACGGGACACGAACAGTGGTCTTCTGGGAGAAAGTCATGTGTTTGTTTGACCCATCTATCCACCCAGACCTCCCCCTACGCAGACTTTTTCTCTCTATATACAACGTCACCCGACTTCCTCCTTTGCTCTCGTCATAATTACTACGGCCACTAGAGGGTGGCGCCTAACAGTAAACGCAAATATGTGTCACAATAAGCTGCTTGTACTGTACAAACAACCTATGGAGTCAACTATTTAGTACTTGATCTTGTAAACAGGCTAGTATTTTATTTTCATACCTTGACGTGTTTCGACTGCTAACATGCTGCAGTCTTCCTCAGAAGCGTCACGTGATGTTGCTGCGCCGTGTCCTGTCAGCTGATTTATATGTATATATATATATATTTGGTCATCCTACCTATAGTGGTAGGATGACTTTGCCCTCTGTTGTCCGATAGTTGTCCTTATAAATCAGCTGACAGCAACATCACATGACGCTTCTGAGGAAGACTGCAGGAAGTCAGCAGTCGAAACAACAAGGCATGGAAATAAAATACTAGTCTGTTTATAAGAACAAGTACTAAATAGTTAATCAAGTTTAGACTAAATTAACCTTTTGCACAACCTACGGGCCGTTTTTTTTTTTGTCGCTTTTCATGGTTCGTACAAATATGAACATGCGTGTTTGCATGACTGTGAATGTGCATGCATGTGTGCTTGTCTAAGTCGTTCTTGTTGGTGTATTGTGCTCACTCTCATGCGTGCAGTTTGTCCTTTCATCAAAACAGGGGCGAAGGTAAACATGACTTTTGCGACAAGGGTAACAGCGGGTGAGTAGCAGTGAGCTCATAGTGGTCATTATCCTTTGCTCCATCCTTGGATCTCCTACATTCCCCAAAAGCACCTGGTCCCCCCCTCCCCCCCTACCCCCCACACACCGTCTCGCTCTCTCCCATTGCCCCAGCGCAGGTCCTTGCAGTAGGGCAGGGCGGCCTCAGGGTTCGAGGGTCCCAGCTGTGTAAATGTTTTCAGTTGCTGTGTGACTGGAACTGGGTCCTTCTTTTTGATCAGACGCCAAGACAAGCC
>JAOVVB010060107.1:0-14382 GCA_028570985.1 Heterobranchus longifilis | reverse complement strand
AAACATTAAAATCTCTGAAGCTTGTGTTAACCACAGATCTTATTTCAGACGTCTAAACAAAAACACATTCAAAAAACCCACTGACTTCGAGACGAGGGAACCAGAAGTGCCAAAATGCTAACTCATTTCCGCGTTTTGGAACTACAAACTTATGTAGAGAAAGACCGCTTGGAATTCATTAGAAATTCCCAATTTCCTGAGGTGTGACGTTAAACATGGAGAGTATAGATGCTGTGACTACATGGATGCATGCATAATGTTTATCCTCATATTTATGACTTAAACACCTGAAACAAATATATTCTTAATTGTACTCTTAATATAATCTATTAATTTAGTAATGCATTTTTAATGTTATTGCGAAAGATTTGAAACTGGGCTTTAAGAACTCTAAAGTTAGAGCTTACAGCAGGGTAGAAAACATATAGACGACATGAGAATATGAGAGAGGAGAGGACAAGACAAAGAAGTAGAGCTGCATATTAGACAGCAGAATTTACTAAGTATAGAGAAACTGAAATGTGATTGTGGCAGAGTGAAGAGCACCGACTGGATTACAGATTTTATATTCACCCTTTGCACATAGCTGCCAATATTTACCCCTGGACTTTTTTTCTTCAAATATATTCCATCTGAATTTCCAGCCACACATACGGATCATTTCTCATGGTAATAAATTGAATCGTGTGTGTGTGTGTGTGTGGTGTTATATCAGGACATCGAATTATATAATGAGTCCACTGAAGTTGGAGGACTTTGCTTTAAATCAAACATTTGGCCCACTTAGCCACTCAGCTTGTTTTTGCACAGCTTTTGCTGGATTTATAAAATAAAGTGTGTTTTGAATGTTAGTCATCTACTTGTCCTAGCTTTGATGAGGAAGAGGTGCGCTTTATAGAAAAACAAATCTTGGTCTAAATGTTTTTGGATAAAGAAAGACAGGAAAAGGATGATTTAATGTGCTCAGACATATCTGGACTGTACTATTAATTATTATTGTTGATTTGTTAAATCTTTATAGCTGCACTAATCAATATTTTTGTATTATCAATTCTTTTAATTACTGTGTGTAATGTGAAAGGGGTAGTTCAGGATCACCCTCGGCTCTACAGAGCGTGTTAGCGTCTTTCAGCTCATTGTTTTAGTTTTTCAGCCCAAAATGTTAATGGTTTTGGAGCATTTAGCAACTGAAGATTGATATATTTGTTTCAGGAGTTGGAGGAGACCCAAACAGAGATAAAAGCAGTCCGCGTATTGGACTTATATTCATCAGGTGGCCAGAAACCAGACAACAAATTAATGCTAATGTTGCAAATATGTACAAACTGTTTGCTAACACATTACCCACAACTTCATAAATTGATAATATGGCAAAAAAATCTGTTATTATTGCTTTAAAATATCACAATAGATTGAAAAACGGCCACTACAAGTGACAACTTCAAACTTCTTTCCTCATCCAACCAAGAACCAAACCAAAGGTTTTCAATTTACACTGATATAAAAGCAGCAAACAGTGAATGTTGTCATTTTAGCACTAGACTGTACTTTGTGTTACCTGGACTTGTGCAGGTATATTAGATGACTTAATAATGGAAATAGAATCCATCCATCGAGCCATTAATCATACACTAATACGTCTTAGCGGTCATTTGGATTGATCATGTGTAAACATGGCAGTACAGCCACTGTGTTTAAAGAACATTATATAACATTGTTATTTTCTGAATTCTAAAATGATACCAAATGGCTCTCGGCATGGCAGTGTTTAAGGTCTCAGCTGCACTCTTATGTAGCCACTTAAACGATAGTGAATTGAATGAGACTCAAAAGGCTCTGAGTCATTTTGCTCTGGACGCATATCAAGTGTGCATTAATCTCTCGAATAAAATTTATATGCACAACATGCCGCATTTCCTGCAGTGTAGCAGGAGTGCGGCGCATCTCAGGCACTGACAAACAGCTGAACTTTTCAGTGCAATAATAGCAGGCTTTATGATGAGGATTAATGGACATGTGTTGTGTTAATGATGATTGTTAATCTTCACCCCACCGCCCCATCCCCAACACATACACACCCACACACAGAGGCACACACACACACATGCTTTACATCCTTCCGTGTCTAATCATGGGGTATCAGTCTGGAGAGATTAGGTGCCTCGCGCACACTAATCATGGGGTGTCAGATGGTCTACATGGGGTCTCTCCCTCTGTCTCTCTTACACTCAGTAATCCCGGGGTGTCAGTCAGTGAATGAGTCCGTGGTTTTGGGTTCAGTAATATTCAAAGATCCAGGCAACTGTTGATTAAAGACACAGGGATGATCCGCAAAATGACGGTAGAAAGAGTTAATCTAGCTGCGATGATAATCACCATGATGAGAAAGCTGTCTTTGTTGGAGGATTGCCTCTTTCCTTCTCTCTTTCCAGAGGGACTCGATGTAGGAATATTAAAAGTGAGATTGTTCTGTGTGGTTCATTGCTCTTTGCACCTCCAGTGCACATGGCACCACATCCCCTCCCTGCCCTGTAACTTTTGATGATCCGCTCATCCAGTTAATACATTCTGACCTCTATTATAACGTCTGACACACTACTCAGCAACTTTTTTATCCTTTAACCTCGGGGTGGGTGCCATCTTCTTCTCGGTTTCTCCTCCTCTCTCATTTTGCTGCGGCACACTCTTTATCCGCTCAGTTGTGGTACAATAGTTGTCGATTTATGATGCACGGTACTAGGGAGAAAATATAAGAGGTTTTTATAAGAAAATATCGATACACTTGAGCATCGCGATATTGCGACTATCGATTTTTTAGTAATAGTGTACATTCAAAGATTTGTGGCAGACAGTGGTTCATTGTGTGTTTAAACCCCTGACTGCTACACAGCAGTGTTGTAATCACCTTGCTTACAGTGTCGCAATATACTGAATTAGGGCTGCACAATATATTGTTTTTTTTATCGTTATCGCAATGTCAACTTGCGCAATAAATGCATCGCGAAAGACTGCGACACATCGCAAAAATCTGGGAAAAAAGAGGGATTTTTTGAGTCTTTGGTTAAAAGAAAGTATTAGCAGAAAACTGCACTTTAAATTGTAAATATCATTCTTTTTTTTATGGTGCCTTTTGTGTTCAGTTCAATAAAAGAATGTCAATAAAAGAAGGCAGAACTGAGTACACTTTATTATCTGTTTATTTATCGCAAGGAATATCGTTATCGCCTTATTCAACACCATTATCGAATATTGCATATTTTCCTCATATCGTGCAGCCTTATACTGATTTATGACCCCTGTATCACGGTACATATCGTGTCTCCAGATCGCTCCAGATGTAATGATGTTGGATTTTGAGGCTGAAGTGTGCATACATGTGGAAGTGTGTCTGTTAATGGCTAAAAGCTCGCCGATTACTCTCTATCCATTGGTATGCATCACATGTACAAAATATTGTACTTCTCGTGACACAGATTGATGAGGTGCATAGATAAAAGCGATTATCTCGTATTGGCTTCCCTTATTAAATCTATTCCAAGTTATGAGGCAATTAACATGTGAGAAGGACAGAACAGAGGCTACAACTCTGAGAGATTCTGCTAATGTTTATACTTTCATTGTACATTTGTTGGCTTTCACCTTTGATTTTTTTTGTGTTCCTTGTAATTGCCATTATGGATATTGGTGAATCATGCGTCATGGTTCATCAAAAACAAAACAGAAAAACATCCAAGCAAAATTTGCTACGGACAAAATCAACCTCAGATGCTTGCATTGACTTGCCACTGGTTTGTCGTGCGGACTCCTCTGAATCCTCCACCAGAGGATGTGAAGAACAGACTGTGCTGTGCATTGCTAAAATTAGAAATGTTTTACAAGAAGAAATAAGCTTCACCAATAAGCAGCTAAAACAAATTTTGTTCTTTAAAGTCTTGCACCTGCATGGTCTGCAGTGCTGACTCCTGCAGAACCAGCCTGCACTGTGATCAGTCAAGGTCAGAGTGGGAGCTCCTCTGATGCATGGCTAAACACCCAGGCCCTCTCTGGTTGCTTCGTTTTTGTCCTCTGACTAACCAAAATCCAATTATTCTTATTGTTGATGAATGGAGGGAGGACTTTGGGCTTGGGGATACACCCCAAATTGATATTCAGTAATTTAATAACAGTGTATACATTATGCATGCATAACAGTGAAATAAAATCACCATTAAAACATGAGGAGCGTAAACTATTTGAGTAAATCACAATATATCAATGAATAGGTATTATTTGGAGAAAACATGCGCACACACACATGCACATGCACACACACGCACATGCACAATATGGAAAATTCCATTAAAACACATTTGTATGTAAACGGCTTAATCAAATGCTTATTATGAAGTAGGCTGTCAAAATCCTCTCTGTGGATGCATTTGCTTTGCCTTTGGACTTGACTTTTATATGAAAAAGCTATTACTTCCCATTGAAACCAATTGACCAATTTACTTTTTTTTTTTATAAACTTCTCCTTTTCGTTCCAGCTCAACTGCAGGCTTTATTTTTCTGAGATTACTGGAGAAATGTGAATCGTGACTAAGTGACGATTTCTCTTTTTTTTTATGAATGGGAAAACAGACACCAGCTGCTAAAATGTCAGGTGGAGAAACTGGGAGAAAGAAAGCAGACCATTAGACACAGGTGGTGATACACACAGAGGCACTCATAGGCCCAGCCAGGCCTGTGTGTGTCTTTAGAGGATGCTAATGATGCCACAGGGACATGTTGATAGAGCTCTCCCTACGGAGAAAGAGAGAGTTGGTGTCTTTAAAAATGTACGTGTGTGACAGAGACAGAGAGAAAGAGGAAGGCTCTGTGTGAAAATGTCAGCATCCTTGTGTGTAGCTCGCTGTTGAACTGCCGTTCTGCTATTTAGCGAGAGAGAGAAAAAGAAGTGTCTCTCTCTTAAGATTTTTATTTCTTACTTCCTTCCTCTTCTCCTAGGGTCAAGGCTGTTATGACTTGGTCTCGAAGCCTCAAAGTACTTTAAACGTCTGCAGTGAAGAGAATGAAAAGCAAAATTGATTTCATAAGATGGAAGTCTTGCCAAAAAAGTAGACAGATGCCAACATGACGGTACTTTTTTTCTACCAAAGTTTGTTGAGATGAGGGAGTTATTTTTAAACTGTTTGGCCTAGAAAGCAGCATCTTGGAAAAATGTGCAGTTGCTTTTCTGACTATTAACATCAGTATATAAACTGTGAAATATCCCTAAATGAAAGTCTTAATCTGTGCTATAATTTCAGCTCATAAAATTGTATGAATTGGTCGGGCAAGCCAACTATTAAACCCATGATTTTCAGTGGATGCGGTTCAGATTGTGTGAATAATTTAGCTTTTGAGATATCTTTACTCGGACCTGCTTGTGTCAGTCAAGTGTTGAATATACTTTTTTTGACTTAGCTCCCACAAAGCATTGACCAATAGGTAAAACTCATGGGGTGTTAATAACAAAGATTATATGGTGTGTTCAAATTTGACAGAAAAGTACAGTAGTAGAGCTTAAACATAAACCACAGGAACATGTTTTATCTTTTCAGAAAGACGGATAAAAAGATGAAGTTACAGATCAGCTTGTCTGATATCAGACAGAATTGTCAACTTGTCAACTCTGTTTCCATCTTCGGTCTGACATTATTCTTAATTAATTTCTAAGGGAGGGGGATTCGACTTTCCCTAATCAATCACCAGAGACTTCAGTCTGAGCAGACTAACTTCTAGTTTTGCCCTATGCTAACTTGAATGGTGATAAAATAATTTAACTTCTGGAGTGTGATCAGACTGAATTGATCAAATTCTGATAGTGAAACAAGTTATATGGCAAGGCTTGTGACACTTAAAACAATATTTCCACCGTTTTCCACCCGCAACAGTGGTGATGGAGTAGACTACGGCAGAGCCTATGACGTAAGAACAAGTTTAACCAACTTGGTTGTGATTGGCCAGTGAGCCCAGTCCCACAACATGCATGCAAGGTAAACAGTAAGAGACAGACGGGGCCGGACAGCCAGTAAAGACTATGGATTTTTTGATGGTCCATTGGCCCACCGATGCGCGTCCCACTGGGATTTGTTCCAGTATGCCAAATGGCCAGTGCACCACTGGAGCGAATAAAAACAAACGACTATGTCGTGGGATATTGAGAAGACTATTGACTAGTCTATGTAAACACACAGCTTGACAGCAGCATTTGTCCCACCCGTGGTGCTGATTGGCTAATCGTTAGTCCCCCCACAGCTTTCATTGGCTTGATTGTTTTTTGTTTTTTATTTAGTTTCATGTCATGATGCCAGATGGATCAGTCAACTCGGTGGAGTTGGCAGATTCAAAGGTCTGGACTCAGACAACAGATCAGCTACAAGTGAAACGGAAGCTCAACTTCAGCTCTCTTTTGGAACATTACAGAGACACTTTATTTCTGTCCCTGGAGCTGGTCCATGGATAACCGATCAAAACACAGGCAGCACAATAGAAATATATCTCTTTTTTTTCTTTGCTGTACTCAGGTGTGCCTAAGGACGTTTTCTTCACTGTGAGCAGTTTTTCATCTTAAAGAGCACCTTCAGGTCCTCCGTTAGGTTTTTATGTGAATTTAAGTTAACAATTGGCTTTTGTGTCTACGTATGAATAGTGCTGGAATATTATCATGTGCTATTCATGTACATAACAATGCATGCAATATATTAAGTGCTATCCTGTCTGCTGAGTGTGGTTCAGGGTAAGCTAAGATTTTATCACAATGGTGTGTCTATTAACGCACAGATACCTCCATTTACGCAAATTGCATTTGCCCTTTAGATACAAATATTGGCTTACCAGCGCTACATAGGTGGCAGTAAATTATTTTTATTTAAATGGAATCATAAAGATTTACTGTTCAAGCACAGCAATAATTATCCACATTGATTTATCTGGGCTCCATTCACAACATCATCTTGGAAAACCAAGAAATTGGCAAAAGTCAATGCAAAAGGTACTTCTGTAAACACAGCGCGAATGAGCTCAAAATGATTAGCAGATTGATTCTTTTAGAAAGAGAAAAAATAATCGATAACTGTTTTGATTACAGCTTAATGTTGCAAGTAAACTACAATTGCTGACCTTTTTTTTAAACATAGCTTTACTAATGTGAAGATTTAGTTGTGTTTCCCTCATTTATACAGTATCATTATATATTCACCATCAGTTTTTGGTTGCTGGTCAATCAAAATAAGCCAAATGAAACACTTTGGACACACTGTGGACCATTCTTTTTTTTAATTGCTAGATTAATCAGCAATGTATTTGATAGTTTCTTCCAGTGAACACTGTAACTGCTGCAGAGCTGTGATAAGCCGATGCACTGCTCAGCCAATTGCAATGAATGCAGATATTTTGTTGTAAAGTAATTTGGCTGACACGCTATGTGGCTGCTATAGAAGTTTTGATCGATCTTATTATCATAGAAATGACTATAATTTGAAAAGAGCTGTCCCTGCTATCCATATATCTATTTGCACATATAATGGATGTGATGATCAATGAATGCAAAGGTCACAAGCAGGACTCAAATTCATAGTATGACATATCCATCATTCCTATATCCACCCAGCTCACTCATCCAGTGAGGGCTGTTCATATCGTACGTTGTTATGAAGTTCACCTGATAGCAGAGGTCCAAGTCTCAAGTCTTTGAGGGACAAGTCCAAGTCAAGTCTCAAGTCTTTTGGCTAGATTCCAAGTCAAGTATTTGAGGAACAAGTCTAAGTCAAGTCTTAAGTCTTTGAGGGACAAGTCCAAGTCAAGTCTCAAGTCTTTGAGGGACAAGTCCAAGTCAAGTCTCAAGTCTTTGAGGGACAAGTCCAAGTAAAGTCCCAAGTCTTTGAGGGACAAGTCCATGTCAAGTCTCAAGTCTTTGAGGGACAAGTCCAAGTCAAGTCTCTACTCGGCTTAAGTACGACTTGAGTCCAAGTCCCCATCTCTGCCTGATATATATATGATATATTATTTTCTTGACATATCTTCTGTGGAAATAGTTTTTATGTTATAATAAATATGTGAATATATTACCTGTGCTTGCATCAGACCGGACTGAAGTCAGTAGCTCTGCGAGTCTGAAATGTGACCCAGGTGCAGCCAAACACACACGTGATCTCAGTGAGGTGGAGAGAAGCAGTGGGATGCTAAAACACAGGGCGCTCATCCATGGCAACAACACCGCAGGAGCTGCATGCGCCACCATCATGCAGCTGAAATCAGTTGTAATGGCTCTTCCTGGTGGGCTCTGCTATATGGAACATTTGAAGTCAGTATTGTAGAACATTACCTCCCAAAATATTACTGGGAATGTGATTGTGTATTCAGAGCACGAGTAAACTGTACGATAAAGCTGATACGTTTTAGCCAATATCCCCCTGGCAGGGTCAGCGGAATGAAATGAAGTGAAATGAAACTTTTCCTCTGTATCACATTAAACATAAGTCTCAAACACTTTGCTGATGCCTGGTTTTATAACGCACTGATAATCCCCCTCTTTCCCTCCATCTCATTTCGAGCGCACCGGCCAAATGACCTCTGTTGAGAATATTGATTTGAATGGGAATGCCTGTTTGAGCCTTTCTAAATCTGTGGGCTCACCATCCGTGGAAGAAAATAACACGCTGTTCTCTCGCTTGCTGTGAAAATGTCATTACACCAGCTGTCTCAGGCCCAATGCCCACCACAGCCACTCAGCTGGCTGCTGAAACCTGCGGAAACACACACACACACACACACACAGTGACACAGAGCTGCATCTTGGATTTCTAATAAGATGTTATGATGATATTCCTACTTTACAGTAGGCGAGTCATAATGATAACAAATATGTAATAATATGCATTAAGGTTTCAATTTTAGTCGGGGAACTCAACATCTGCTGCTGGTAGATAGAGATGTCTGGTCCATATAAACTACCACATCTGCCTAATATGACTAATGGATTAGATTAAGCCGAGATGATATGCATGTACTGCATGTGTGTGTGTGTGTGTGTGTGTGTGTGTTGGGATGGGGTGGAGTAGATGGGATGGGGTGGAGTAGTGAGCGAGAGATTGTGTTTGTAAGCATTTTTATTCCCCCAAGAGTGTGTGTGTGTGTGTGAGAGAGAGTCTGCATGCATGCATGTGCAATAAATCTGCATTAATTAGACGTGAGAAAAAATTCAGCAGCCCAAAATTTTAATGTTTAAATGTGATATATGCATCATGAAAGTGGAAAATGACTCAAGCGATTCAGGGTTTGTTTTTTCTTGTTGTACTTCCAACAACTTCATGAGGGAATTTTTTAATATAATGCACTTTTTTACTGTAAGACATCAGAGGACAGAATCTTAACTAACTGCTAAACTAATAAAGTTTAAGCTGAATGACTATGAGGACGATGTTACAGTACACCAGGTTTAAAACAAATCATGTGGCAGTATTTTAATTGCGAGGCCGTTATGAAAATACACATAACTAGGGATGGGAATTGATACGATTTTATTGATACCATTTTCATTATCGACTCTGCTTATCTGTCTGATTCTTTATCGATTCCCTTATTGATTCCAGAACAGTTTTCTGTGAGAAAAAGTAGTTCTACACAGGTTTTCCGCCTTAACGTGAATGTTTTATTATCTCTGAGTTTGAACACCGTGTAGAACAGGATATTCACCCTCCGTAACAGACGTGCTGCTCGGATGGGAAGCAGCAGCAATCAAATATTTGTAATTTAAGCCCATGTTGTGTAGAAAGATGTTTCAGCCTTACTTGATATCATTTTACAGACATTACAAGCAGCTCTGTTGTCATCTTTCTCCGTGAAATGAAGCCACGCTTTGGATCGTTTCTTCCTCTCCGCCATAGGTGCACGAGTTTGAAGTCATTGTTTTGCAGTGTGCAGCTGTCAGAAAAAAACATGCCAGCATTGATAAAAGTAATTGATAAGCTTGGAGGCATACGATTCTGATTGATTGGACCATTTGGAACCGGTTCTCAACTGGAACTGGTTCTTGATTCCCTGCACGTAGCCCACATTATGTTCCATCATTCTGAGAATGCTTAATGTCACTGCAAAGAAAAAAGGAAAATCTGCTCTAATTAAGCCTGAAAGATAAAAAATAAAATAAAATATATATATATATATATATATATATAAGAAACATTCCAAAATGTTGTGTAATATAGTTGTATGCCCTTTGACCTGTGGTCAAATGAGAAGATCAATATCAATTTAATCTGTGTGCTCTATGGAGCTGGACATGTTTAGCTCGACAGATACAACAAATACAACCTCAAAACTCACTTTTAAGACGGAAAAAAAAAAAGTATTCCTTTAACACATGAATCTGTGTTGTTTAAAATATGAGTCGCACAGTTTCTACCTTCTACCCCTCAGTGATCTGATGATGCTCTGATGGGACTTTAGATCCGTTTTCACTTAACTTCAGTCACATCATGGACCGTGTGTAACAGAAAATACAGAGAGAAATGGAGTAGATGAGCATAATGGACTGTGAGCCAGACTTTAACTCACAACATCATGAGTAGATGTAGTGTAGTGTATATCCATCCACTCTGTTAAACCTCAGGCTTCCTTTTATGTCTTTCTTTTCTTGAGGCAAAGATTTCCTCAGGCGATTTAGAAATGACAGCATCTACAATCCTCAGAAGCCGGGGGGCCAGAGCGGTGAGCGAGGCTTTATGCATGATAGCCTTTGTTAGCCACTGCTACAGTGTGTAAGGGGATGCCCTGGAGTTGTCCCATGCTGTGGGCTTATCTGCTGTCATCCTCGTTCTCTTTCATTGCCCTTCTCCTTGTCACTGTTTTCTCTGTCACTCTCTGTTACTTGATCAATGTTGTATGATCGGAGAAATATCAGAGAGCGCCCACCTTGTGTCTGCTCCGTACAGCAGCAGCAGCAGCAGAGGAGTCAGATTTAACTTTCACTTTCATGACAAGCCGATGGCGGACAAATTAGTTTCAAAGTGAAAAGCAAAAGCGAAGAATCAGATCATTTATATAATTTATCTTTATCGTTTATAATAGATTTTCAGTGGGTTTTCTTGCAGAATCTCTTGCAGCTCGCGGAGAAAACAGACCAGAAACTACATCACGAGCCGAACGTGGAGCTCCGTGCCGGCACGGTGTGGACAGAGCAATTGGCTCTGTGCATATAACTGCAGTCTGCTGATTTCTTAACATCATATTTAAATAGAGTCTATGGTTAACATGGGCGCTGAAAGGAAGCAGGCAGTGCTGAGGGGCACTTCCTGTCAGAACCCTGCAGCTGCCAAACTGGGCCGTGCAGCAAAAGCTCGACCAAAGGCATGGCCATCCGTGGTGCGTTTGCGGTGTAATCGCGGTGTAAATCGTGCCGTGGCATCCCTCATTGCAGGGCAAGAAACATCATCATCAGTCAGACCATCATAGAGAGCATCACACATCCCTACAAATATGTTTGTAGGGCTGATGGTCTGTATGGTCTGCACCGACCCTACTTTCTCTACTTTCCAATACCTCAATTCAGAGTCAGTTGGTCGGTACCAGTGCTGTTTTTTCCAATTTAAAATCTATTCCTTACTGAGTAGAACATATTTTTTTTATATAATTTAACATAAGGCTAGAGATTGCTGAGGCACCAAAAACTGAGTTGCCGGTGTGCCGTGACTGAATGATTATGACTATAAGTGGAAACACTGAACTTTTCCAATGACATTGCCAAAGAAACTGTATTTACTGAGGATCTATCATGTCATAATCAATATCTGATCTGCATAATAAAGTCAGTATTAATGCAGATAATGATCCAGCATATCGGATCGGTGCATTCTTATTTGGAGCCAAAAAGAAACCTGTTCACCCAAACTGTTGTAAACTTACATCACAGTTAATAGACGTACTGTACTGTGACCTGCTGTAGTTGTGCACTTTTAAGTACAAAGATTAACAGTGTCATAAATACAAAATATTTTAGGAAATTAATGTAAAAAAATAAAATAAATGTAAAAGGTAGGGCTGCCCCCTTTTAGTCGATTAGCAGACTAATCAGTCATTTTTTCATTTTTTTTTCATGCTGTATGACTTATTTCCAAGAAGCCTATGAGCACATCTCTGGTAAACACAAGATTTAAACTGGTGCTTTTGCAGAGAAACTCGGCTTTAAAGATCTGTCGAGTATTAGTCGTCTAAGAATTTCTTTGATCAAGAACAGCTCTAATAAATGGTTTATTAAATCTGACCAATGGTGTTTTGGAATGAATTACTACTTCTCGTGATCAAGAATCTACATCAGCAAAATGCCTAAAAAGTGAGACTGAAATGTAGTAATCTTAGTGAACACACTGAGAATCCAAGGACGTCTCGCCAGGGTCCAAAATTAAACTTTTTTTTGTCCACCGGCCAAATGATGAATGTAATGAATGTTCAAATTTGACCAGCCCCTCAATAGATTACCATTGTTTCTTTGGCTGGTGAGTGAAGCAAACAGCAGGACAACAGCATGGAATATCTGCATTTATACAATCTAAATACAAGCGCTGCAAATCCAACAGACAGTTATGAAAGCTTACTGTAGCTAATGGCTTTCAAGAGATGGAAAGAAATACAGGTCATAGTGCCACCCCTCCCTTCATGCAGATTCTCCTGCTTTCCTTGCCCCAGTTACCCAAATGCGGTCTGCCATAATGACACTTGTCACCAAGAGAGGGAGGGTGTATGGAGAAGAGGGTGATGAGGTGTAAAATAAATGATCTCTCTCTCACTGCTATGTTGCTTGTTCCCTATCCTACCTCTCACCCACATTCTTCATGCCTGTGGACTCAGCGGGGGGGTTTACATTTGCTGCTCGAGGCGCCGTGTTTGCTCCTTGAGATGCAACACATCCATAAACTCGGTATTATTGAATCGCCGGAGCTGCCACCGCTGCTTCCACAGATCCGATGTTGAAAGCTCACCTCCTGCCCGGTCTTCACCCTTGTGTGATCCTGCCTTCCCTTCCTGCCCTCGAGGCTTTTGGGTGCACATCAGACCCCGCTCCTTTAGCTTTCTCTTCTACTTCTTTTCTTGCCCCGATTGTCTCCCGATTTGTCGTCCCCTTCTCGTCGATGTTTTAAAATGGTTTCAGTGACAGTATTCAACCTTTTTCTTTCTAATGGAAGCAACAGAAGTGGTTAATTGGCTGAGCAGAAGCAGGTCATGAGTCATGGTGAATGAAGTCATCAGTGTGTAAATAACATCTCACTACTACGTTTAAGACATATGCTCCAAGCCCCCCCACACACACACACACACACACACACACACAGTGTGGACTTTATTTCAGAAGAAAGTGAACGGAGAGACAAATAATTGTAATCTTGTTTGAGTTGAATTACACACATGATGTTTGTCTGTTTAAATTTAAAAAAGTTAAAAAAGTGGCAGTTGAAACTTGATCTGCGTCCGTGTTGGGTTCTTGAATTTCAGGCCTGGAAAGTCTTTGAAAAGTCCTTGAATTTGATGTTTAAGAAAGTGTGGAAACTTGAAAAACTTGAAGTTTATGGTTTAATTTAAATAAAAAAGTGATGACAAAGAAAGAGTGTGAGCCCTGTGCATTACTGTATTACTGGATTACTGTATTACTGTGTTACTGTGTTACTGTGTTACTGTGTTACTGTATTACTGTGTTACTGTGTTACTGTATTACTGTATTACTGTATTACTGTGTTACTGTGTTACTGTGTTACTGTATTACTGTGTTACTGGATTACTGTGTTACTGTGTTACTGTCTGTCTCTGAGTATTTGTTGTTTTGCAGATTGAGGTGGAAAACTTTGTGTTAAAGATGGCGGCAGAGTTTCCCTCCAGAAGAGACCAGCTGATCTTCCTCATCAACAACTACGACATGATGCTCAGCGTCCTCATGGTAAAACTCCGTCCGTCCCGTCCTTGTCTTTTTGTCTCTCGTCCTCCGACCTGCGAGACAGTAAAGTCCCTGTGTTTGTCCAGGAGAGGGCGGCAGACGACAGTAAAGAGGTGGAAGGTTTCCAGCAGCTGCTCCTGGCCAGAACACAGGTAAACACACCTGAGACTGATCCATCTTCAGCTTTCATTTCTCCTGTCCACCTTAAAAAACAGGGGTACTCCTGTCCACCTTAAAAAAGAGGGGTACTCCTGTCCACCTTAAAAAAGAGGGTTTCTCCTGTCCACCTTAAAAAACAGGGTTACTCCTGTCCGCCTTAAAAAAGAGGGTTTCTCCTGTCCACCTTAAAAAAGAGGGTTTCTCCTGTCCACCTTAAAAAAGAGGGGTACTCCTGTCCACCTTAAAAAAGAGGGTTTCTCCTGTCCACCTTAAAAAAC
>JAOVVB010060091.1:0-14383 GCA_028570985.1 Heterobranchus longifilis | reverse complement strand
ACACACACACACACACACACACACACACACACACACACACACACACACACACACACACACACATACACATACATACACACACACACACACACACACAAACTATACTTTGGAATGTGTCTTTCTGCACAGTTATTTGCAGTTCTCCTGCAGAGCTGACAGTATCGCAGCACATTAATCAACAGTGACAGAGAGGCGTTTTCATGTCGGGGTAAAGATCAGCGTTCAGTGAACAGAAAGAAAACAGCCCTGTGGCTCTGTGGTTACGGACGTCCCTGTTTCCACCAGGCTCTGCTCAAAAGATTCTTCATTTCAGTAGGAAGCAGAAGTGACATCATGAAATTGCTTTTCTATTGTCTGGCTAATTAGCCTTCTTGCTTAGTGAGCAGTCTGGGATTCCTCTTTGGTGTGACAGCGGTACGACGGGACCTTTCAGACACCGCCGTTCCAACAAAGACACGTCCCCCCTCCGCAGGCTGCGACTCGCCCTTAAGGGTGCAAATTATTCCCAGATACAAATTGGGGAGGAATGCTTAGCGGTGGCATTTTACATTTTCAACACTCAATCACAATCACAGACAGAAACTTGGTACGGCTGTGGAAGAAACTTTCAATCCTGGACTGCAGCATCAGCAGAATAATGTTATGGTAAAAAATGACCCGCACCCGTACGTCCATGTACGTCTCTGATACGCCGCCAGAGATCCACACGTCCTCATAAACACGTCAGGCAACATTTTAAACACCTGGTTAACGTTGTGACACGGGCTCAGTGCGGTTAGCTCGAGGCAACAAGACTACTGGGTTAGAAAAAATATCTATTTATATCCATCATCCATCATCCATCCATCATCCATCCATCCATCCATCCATCATCCATCCATCATCCATCATCCATCCATCCATCATCCATCCATCCATCATCCATCCATCTGTGGGAGGTTTTTGTTTATGTTTTATTTTTTGTTTATGTTTTGAGAATGTTTCCATTTATGCCTGATTGATATTTGTGTTGTTGGATAACGGTGGTTTGTTTACTGTTGATTGATGTGTCTGAATAATCCCATGAGGGATGGGTCATGTAAATGTGCAGACACGAAAATAAAATATTAATTCATTCATTCATATAAAGATGTATTACACAATCATCCTCACTTCCCAAAATCTTAAATAAACTCTCCTAACTTTATAATAACTGTTAAGCTCTCCTAACTTTCACTTTTCCACCAGGTAGTGTTACATAACTTGTTTAATCCGTATGGCTGCTCTTTTGCTGCTTTTAAACAACCGACGGAGCCGCCTTTCTCTTCGTATCATTTGTCAGTGTACTTGTTTTCTTTTTGATTGCCGGATACGGAGGAGACTGTCTGCTATCTTAGCCCACTCTCTTTCTTTTATCTCCAGAGTTAGCGTTGTTGTAAATCTTTGCATTTCTCCACAGATGGTACCCTCCAACTTCAAGTCAAGTGCCCGTCGTTTTTGTGTGTTGAGAAAAACAACGGTTACAATGTTGTTTAGCTCGGCAAAGGGAAAAGAGTAGCATTGGTTGCTGTTGGAGATAGGATGAGATGAGATAAGATGAAGTAAGATAAGACAGGATTCCTAAACTTAGTTAGGATTTGCTTCTGTAATACCAAATTGGGAAGCATCTTATCTTGGACTCTTTTTATCTCAGAAACTGCAAATTTGGTATAAATGGGTTAAAAACTGACTGTAAGCAGCGACAAATGTAATCGAAATCCAACCGTTCAACTGCACATAAAGAGGTAGAATACTGTATCTAATATTAGAAAGCAGAGCTTTCTCTGCACAGAGCATCAATTTCCTGCCGTTTAAGAGACAGTTTGTATTTCACTCGAGCTTAAATTTCCTGTGGGAGAGAAAGTGTGCGCACATTTGAGCAAGTAGAGCAACATGGTTTAAATCTAAAGGGAAGTGACAGAGTTTCTATCACTGCACC
Source organism: Heterobranchus longifilis (assembly GCA_028570985.1). Classification (NCBI taxonomy): domain Eukaryota; kingdom Metazoa; phylum Chordata; class Actinopteri; order Siluriformes; family Clariidae; genus Heterobranchus; species Heterobranchus longifilis. Next base: position 12,426 of record JAOVVB010060091.1, on the reverse strand, counting down.
GACACAATTAACGCTGGTATTTTTACAAGGAACATTTGACAAGAACAGCTCTAAGATGGTGGATTTTAGTGTGAAATAGCATTATTATAAAGAGGCAGGCTGAGTAAAGCTGTGTGCTGATGCATTTCAAATTATATGTGCTGATAATCATTCTGTAATTTAAAAATGTTGACTATTGACTTTGGCTCCATAATCGTTAAAGCGCACAAAAAATTTAAAGGTACACTCAAAACATCACATTTTATAATGTTTCAAAATAAAATTGAGCTGAAACAAAACGTTGATTGATTGGCAGAGAATTAATCGTGAAGTATTTTGACAATATATTTTTTAACAGAAAAATCCAAAACATTTCCTAGTTCCAGCTTCTCAAATGTGATTATTTCTTACATTTCTTTGTCTTTGTTATGTGATAGTAAACTAATATGTTTTGGTTTTTGGTCAGATAAAACAAGACATTTGAAGACGTCACCTGGGAGCTTGGAAAAAACATTTGTTGATGATAATGAAAGTAATAGTATGTTGCAGCCATAGAAATGAGAACGGACATTGAAGTGTCTGCCGTTGTCATTTGACTAGTTCAGAAGAAAATGGCGATTGTTGTTAGTTGTCATGGTGACAACACACGTCAGTGGGGCCGTAAAGTGTGTCAGGAATTACCAATAGAAAAATGAAGCAATTAAATCCAGCAATCCTCAATTCCTCTCTAGCAGCAAGGCAGCAGAGATAGTGCACAAAAGACGGGAGTTACGGTCACAGTTCTTTGCAAAGGCAACGGTACACATAAAAATGTCCGCCGCTCTGACCATCCTGCTATGTTGATTTGAATGTTCTACTCATTCAGTTTCTATTGTTGCAGCCCTAAAATTAAACTACGCCTATATAATATGACTACTATGTAAATATGTTACTACAAACAACAAGTCACAGGAGTAAAGAACATATTATGGACGACAGATTTTAATGCATACGCCACCTGTTTCTCCGAGCTCATATAGTGTAAAGCCGTCAATCTGGAGGTATCCTTGGAAGCGCTCCTTGTTCACCCACGATGACAAACTAGAGTCTTCGTACTCTGCAACACAAAGAGACAGAATCTTTCAGATGCACAAAATTGACACTCAGCACACAACCTGTCTGTATTAAAAGCATAGAACAACAGTACTGATGCTCAGATTGTAAGATCACAGTGTTTACCACCTGTGAGCTCTCGAGGGAATAAAGAGCGGGACACAAACGGAGCATTGGGAGACGGAGGTCAGCTCACCAATGATCAGAAATTGTTATGACAGGACGCTGCATCTGGGTTAAGCAGTCAGGAGGCTATTTTGGGTCTGAAACACCCAATTGATTGTGAGTCACAGCGAGCAGATTGGGAATCAATCCAGAGGTAAACAATTACATGTATCAACATGTATGTTTGCTTGTCAGGACATAAATGAAAAAAACATTTTGTTCAGTCTGGATCGTCCACAATAAGAATCTATTTCCTATTTATCAAATAACTGTAATTTTCATTCACAATAGATGCTGTGTTTTTCTGGGATGCTGGCTTACCAAACCTCATTTTCACAGCTATTATGCCTTTCTGTGTTAAAAAAAACAAACACATTTGGTTTGTAAATGATTCTCCACGCATATGTACATTCATTTTCAGGACACAGTTTTGGCAGATTTTTAAACATTTGGAGCGAATGCATAATTCAACAGATGCATCAAGCAAAAAAACAAAAACGAAAACAGATAAAATGCAAAAAATAAATAATAAAGTGCTGTAAAATAAAGGATTGCTTCCTGGATGTGAACCACATGTTGTTGCTGCCCGAACATCTGGAGGCAACATGTAAACGGGAACCAGAGTCTGTCCCTCGAGGGTATAAACAGGGTGTAGCGAGGCTGCTTAAACAACACGCTTCTCTCCGGCTGAAAGAGGCTACAGGATCCTCATAATTTATGTCAAGCATAGCTGGGACCTCATTATGACATGTTAATAAGTTATCATGACCTTTCTGCTGCTATTACAGTAATTACAACAACACTGATGACTTTAACTTAGTTCTTAAGCTGCTCCCCAAACGAGCACAACACTGAACATGACAACCTAAAACCTCAACACGCTTTTAAACCCCCCGAGGTCGTGGCTTATACTACAATCAAAATTACCTTAATGCAGTCTATCTTCCCACACCTTCTTAAACATCAAATTCAAGGACATTTCAAAGACTTCCAAGGCCCGAATTCCCTCAAATTCAAGGAGCCAACATGGCACAGTTTGAGACACGTATCAAGGTTCATTACTGTTACGACACGGAGAATTTTTATAATGAGAAGTAGCAACTGCAGGAGACCCTGTCTCCTACAAATGATGCTCCCATACAACTAAACTGCCTTCTCAATTATGTTTTGAGGGAAATGTTTTTTTTGATTACAGTCGCGGTTTTAAACACCTCATTAACTTTGTGAATTGATACAAAACTACTTGGTTAGGTTTTGGAAAAGATCGTGGTTTGGGTTAAAATGAGTATGTTTGTTATGTAGCAAAATATAATTACAATATAACACTGACTTTTAATTTCACACATGACACGAACCACTGTCTCCTGGGTGAAAGTCTGTGTTTCCATCCATCCAAAATACAAAAATAGGTTTTAACGTGGTTAGTTCACAGACTATTCATTTATTTAATTCCCAGAAAACATTCTATATTGTGATATATATCGTTATCGAGATATGAAATGAGCAAATTACCTATATTGGGATAAACGATTTTGGCCATATTGCCCAGGCCTATTAGAAATGTTTTTGTAATACGTCAAAAACAAACATACTGGGAGAAAATATGTTTCCTCCAGTTTTTGTTGTCTGGGAACATAATTTTTAGGAGACGAGGGTGCTGCGGGAGACATACATGCACACAGCGGAACATAGTCTATTTACTAGTCTACAATGCGATTTTACTCCTGGATAGTGAAAAAAACTCCTTGGCTTGTTTGTATTTCCTTAAACCAATCACAATCATCCTGGGCGGTGCAACACCCTGACGGTGCCTCTGCAAAATAGTGTCAGAAGGGAACCCGTTTTGGTGGAACAGCTACACGAAAATGTTGTAAACATATTCTTTGTAGATCTTTACAATCATTCACCAAAAGAACAGAGCAGGCACGGATTACTGCACGATCCAAATCTTCAAAACTTGTTATCCGTGTGTATGTTGATAGCTCGGAGGCCTGTTGTTGTTTTGAGAACGGGAACACAGACTTCTTGTTTCAGAGACGGGCAGATTTCCCGTTGGCTTTATCCAGGCACTGTTTTTCCGGTAAGCCAGACCACCTATTTACTAATGTAAAATATCAAAATAACTTTTTCTATCTTTGCACAAAATATATAAATTCAAGCACTTTCAATGACCCTTGTCTATTTTCAAAAACTTCCAAGGCCTTGATTTCTTTCTTCAAACTCACAAACTTTCAAGGATTTAAAAGGACCCGTGGGAACAACGCTCAGTGCTGCTGCTGTGCAAAGGCAGGGTTGTTGTTAAGGCTGCTGAGTCAGTCAATCTGGTAAAACATCCCCGAGAGTTCTTTGCACAGATGTTCTGGCTTTACAGACGGCGTGCAGCTGCTGAGAGAGCTGAAGGCCCCATACTGGGATCGCACAGCCCGAGGAACCTCTACACCGACTGAACCTGCTTCACCTTGAAACAAATTAGAGCTGCTCTCTTCCTGGGCGCCAACCTCACAATCAGCATACTGCCCTACAGCAGCCTGTCAGCCCAGAGTTCACCCAGCGGGAGACAAGAGAGAGCGATGAGGGGCGCGAGGCGCAAAAAAAAAAAAAAAAACAGACAGTGGGTGGAGTGAGGATGATCCCGTGTCAGAGTTTTGAGCGCAGGGAGGAGGCAGCTCTGACACGTTTCAAGGATGAAGGTTAATGGCACGGAGGACCTCCAAGACAATGTAAATAGCGCAGAAACAAAAAAACAGAGCGAGAGACGTAGAAGAGAGAGAGGAAATATCAAAGATAATTCAAACAGGATGAGAAACAGAAGGAAGCAGAGGATGAAAAGATCGATGAAAGAAAGCTCAATGAAATGACGACGTGACTCGCTTTCTTACTATGTAGAAGAAAAAAGAGAGAAGATAAAAAATTAAAATGCTTTAGTTGCCAAAAAGCACAACAATGCTGCAGTGAGGGATGGGAAGCATGTGTGGAAGATGATGGTGGCTGCTCGACTGTGGCAAAAATCATAATCACAATTATTTTGAGATCATGATTATTTAACATGATTACTCATTGGCTTTGGAATGCATTTATTAAAAACTTGTCTTGTTAACAGTGGACTTTCTTGAACTTTAAATTAAACTGAAAAACAAAATAAAAAAAAAATAAAAAAAGATAAATTAAATAAATAAGATATAATAAATAATTTAAAAATAATATAAATAAATTAGATTTAAAATAAATAAAATCAATTATGTTGTAACGTCAGTGCACTTCCACAACCTACTGTAAACAACTAACCATATATTCAATATAGCTATAAAATAATAAATTAGATGAAATATGTTGTAGTACACTGCCACAACCTACTGTAAACTCCTAAACATATATTCAACATTTTGGTAAAATATATTCAACATATTACAGTCAGTAAAACGGGTGAAGGTGCACCGCTGTAAAGTAAAGGGGCGCGCTGGATTCATAACACAAGACAAAACGAGAGCATCACTGTGAAACAGAATGCGGCACAATAATCGTTTTATCTTGATTATCTTGTTTTTATAATCTTTGGAAGCCAAAATTGCCAAAATTAATCGCCCAGACCTAGATGATGGCACAATATGAAAAATCAGGGGATCCACAACATTATTACAGTTCATCCTTTGGGGACAATGAATGTTTGTACAAAAAAAGCCATCTAATAGTTGCTGAGATATTTCAGTCTAGACCAAATTAAAACTAAACCTAACTAACAACATAACCGGATTATTATACATGCTATAGTCTGTGTACGAAATACAGTGCATTACTTTTTGTAGTCATTGCTACAAACAGGGAATGAGACCAGCCCTGGATGTTACATGTGCAGGAAACATGTCACCATGTCATCCACACTGACCTTGTCGTCTTTGCCAATTCAAATAACCGATGAAGTGAAAACTCTCCATGTGTGCCATCACAAAATGTCATCGGTGTGCTATCACCTTTTTAAGTGTGATCTCATCTTGTCATCACATTCACAGCCTGTTAATCCGACTATCATTTAAGTGCCGCCAATAAACACATGCAAAATAGTGCCACCTCACAGCTGGCTGCGTCATGCAGCTTTCCATACAAGGAGTGCCGAGGCCAAACCATAACGCACTAAAACAGATTACCAGAGAGCTCTGAGTTAACTAATGTGTCTTAACACTCAAAAACATCCAGTGCAAACAGCATACTGTGTGTAGACTAACATACATCATTATATGTTTCTGTCTTCTTACAGCACGTAACATGTAGCCCAGTAGATTTCCCTGCACACATGATCAAAACCATTTGGCCCTTGAAGCACAATAACAGTGCAGACCTGTACAGCAGAAAGAAACTGAGGATTTCAGTTATTAAATATGTATGAGCCTCTATGCGGTACTATATTTTAACAGCACTCTTCAAAAGGGATGCTGCTGTTTGTGATGTGCACTAAACCAATCAAAGCGCAACGATATGTCAAATATCATTTTACACAAAGCGAGAGGCCGTGTTTGGACAGTGTGGCTTCGCTCACTGGCATTTATTGTTAAAAACAACAAGTCAGGCCTGCACAGTAACAACAGTAAATGTGCTCTGAATCTCTAATAAGTATTTTGAATCTGAATCACAAAAATGCATACAAAAACAAATACAAGTGGGATATAATAGAAGTTGCTTGCATATTCTGAGAATATAGCCTGTGTAGCTGGTAGAATTCATTTTCCAGGACCTTTCCAGCAGTTTTTTCTTGAAAATACAGGACAGTACTTATTCTCAAGTGGTCATATAATTCCACCAGAAAAATGTATAGACTAGATGCCAAAAAGATCGTTGCAAGTCTGTTCTGCATAGGAGCCGAAATGAAAAGAGAGCGTTCCACTTTGCATCTAAACCCAGAAAAAAAGTGTCATACCGTGCAGCTTATCCTACCAAAAACAGAGAAACAAAAACAGGAGCCTAGATTTACGTAGGAGATCTGAGTGAGTGATGTTAATCAATTCCCAGGTATTTCCATGACTGGAAAACTAGCCTCTAAATTTCCAGGTTTTCCAGGCTGTGTGAGAACCCTGGAACAGTGGAACCTGGAACTACCCTGGAAAAGTATAATATGTGCATTGTACATCCACAGCCATAGAACAGTGTCACTGGGTGCTTATGCAAAAGTTTAGCCAAATAACATTTGATAAAAAGGCCTGGCAGAATATCATGCAAAGTGAGTGTCATAGAAAACCACATGTGCTGCCTCAGACTCATTTATTCCCAAAAATCCAACATCCAGTCAGTGGACTTTCAGTGAGAAACAGCACAGCACAGCTGGAAAGAATCCAGATGCTGAGGACCACAGATGGTAAAAAAAAAACAGAATAGGCAAACTACTTTCTCTAATGCAGAGTGGGGTAATTTCTTTTTTGCTGTCATTGTAGGTAAGTGCTTAATGAGCTGTACTCGCATAATCGTTCATCCATTTTCACCGACAATAACCAAAAATAATTAGAGCGTTTTTCTTCCAACAGTTTCTAGAGGCTTGATAGGAAAAAAAGAAATCCACCATGTGAGGAAGAAGGATACAACCGTGTCATTTTGCCATGCTGCTCTCCTTCTCAGTCCTTGACAAGCTTAATACGCCGTCGCCATGGCAATGCTAGACACTCGCCACATCCTCCGTATCAAGGTCCTGGAGGACTCTGCGGAGTGTGGAGTTTTTGTCATCAACGTCTGCTGCAGCGAGCCTCTCCTGCTGCGATTCTGGCGCAGGAAGCCCCCCTTCCGTAACGGTCAGGTGGAGCAGATGGATGTGAACTCGCAGACGGCGGCGGAGATGCATTTTGTTCTCCGGGCGCTACACCGTGCGCCTAACCTGCCCAACAGCCACTACTGGGGCCCGTTTGTGTTGCAACTGTGCCTCGATGCTCTTCCCTTCCGCTTCCGCCTCCCAGCTCGGGCCCACAGCGGCGGCAAAATGCAAGACATCATGGAGGAATGTGGGGAACTCACTTTGTTGCGGTGAGAAGCTTCGAATTGGCTGACAGAAAAAAGCAACTCTTATGTCATATAAGATTCTGCAGCAGAGACCTGACGGCTGCTTCAGTGATATAATTCTTGGCTTTAGATGGCTTTATATACAGTACCAGCTCTGCACTTTCTTTGGCCTAAACTTGTGGTCTCTCACGCCCATCCACCCTTTGCTGCTATGCATGTCCGCCCAAAGACAAACCGCCACAACATCCCTGGCCTCACCGCACACACAATAGTGGGCAGAGCCCTGGGTGTTTTATGATGGGCCAGGCACACCATAACTCAGTGTGGTGAGGAAGATGAAAGAACAGCAGCAGAGAGCGGAAAACTAGAGGAACACTGCCTGAGAAAACACGGATCGCAGGGAAGAAATGAGGAAAAAGATGTGGAGCAGTACACAGAGTGCAACTGGACCCTTAAACAATTTATTTTGCCTCCATTATGACTAAGCTCAGGGCTTGAAATTAACTTTTTTTCCTCAGTGTCCAACTGTTCCCAATTCTACTTTCAGCTGTCCCAGACAATAATTGAGATTTATAAAACACAATCAGGCAAACATGCAGCTTTATAAATCTGATGAGAAGAATACACCTGAATAGTTCTGTCTTTGTGCGCACACACAGTTTTATGCATCTGATCCTCGGTGTTTGAACAAGTCTGTTCCCTGGCGTCACTGTGGCTTTCTTCAGGGCTTTGCTGCTGCCGCTGGTGTTAAGCCACCTCAGCGTTTTGATGGTCAGTGGGTTTAGTGCAGTCGTATTGGTCTCTCTCTATGATTGATTTTTTTTTTTAAAGATTATTTCTTTGGCTTTTTTGGCCTTTATTGATAGTACAGCTGAAGGTTGACAGGAAAGGGGTGAGAGATGGGACGACGTGCAGCAAAGGGCCATGTGCAGGAGTTGAAACCCCGGCTGCTGTGGCGTGTGCACGCCGTGTGCACGCCGTGTGGCCACCGGTGCGCCCCTCCATGATTGATTTTGTGTGTGTAAAGTAACGTAGAGCTCATTCTCTCTTCGCCACTCTTTTTTTTCATTTTGAAAACCTAACAATTCAAATTATATATATTCCATGATGCATAAACATAATAATTGCATTTGTAATGATAAGTTTCTCTACTGTCCAAGAAATGTCCCAGACACTGTATCTTTGTGTCCCAGGCACCGGTGGACTCAGAGGCAGGGCGGGGGGGCGACCGTCACCCCTTGGTGCCCCCATGTTCGAAAAACAAAAACAAAAAAAGCAGGAAAAGTGTCCTCTGGGGTGCCCTTAAAGGGAGAAAACGTGATGAGGTGCCTTCTAGCAAAGAAAGCTAGCCTTAAAATTAAGAAAACGCAATTCAGTGCCATATAGGCTTCACTGCATGTTAGAAAACTCTCTGTGCGCTGGTGCCCCACCGCATGGTGCACTACCACATGGTGCACTACCACATGGTGCACTACCACATGGTGCCCTTTTTAATTTTTTCGCCTCTGCCCCTCAGACAGCCTGAGTCCGCCATTGTTCCCAGGTGCCATTTTTATTGTCCTGGGGACAACGGGACATCCTTAATTACAAGCACTGACAAAACTGCCCCGAGACAACACTGCACGAAGACAGAATAAACACAGTACTCACCATCATAGGTAAAGTAGGCCCCATCCTTAAAGACTACAACCGCAGGAAGCTCTGGCAACGTTACCGACTGTTGAAAACACAAAAGATATTTAAGTCAAAACCAAGTTCCATAAATCATTTTTACTCTGTGAATGTATGTGCACCTGCAAAATGTGGGACACGACTGTTGGCAGCAGAACTTTGCAGAAAACTGTGAAACTTATGCTGTTTTGCATAATGCAAAGACAGCATGCAAGCCTGGTATCTGTATATGTGGGAGGATAACTATGCTAAAAGAATGTAATTATTTAAATCTAGAAAACTAGCAAGGGTAAAAACATCAACACAATACTCAAGAGTAGCAATACCATATGATGACTAAAATATGGAACTGATCTTCGTATTTTTCTGAAATTCAAAGGGGTGCAAATTCAAAGCATTACCTCTGGAAAGACTTCCTCTGAAGCCGAGAAGAAATAAGTGTAGACAATGAGCTCGGAGGCTACGTCGTTGTACTTCTCCTGCAACGGCAAACGAGTCATTCAGCGTGTACACAATAGCTCTTGATAAATCAGTGTTTAACAGTTGTAAAGGCTGAGCCACCACAAGGTATTACACACAAGCTATTCTTTGTTCAAATATGTTACAACAGCAGCAGATCAGTGCTTCCATCCTTTAATCAATACACAGTTTTAACAGTGTGGCTCAAGATGCACACATCTCAATTATACACATGTAAGAGAGTAAGATTCTGTGGTTTGGCACCTCGAGATTGCAGCAATAATAACAATAAAGAAATTAAAGTTAACGTCTGCACACTTACTCAAACCACAAAGACAACGTTTCGATACTACATGGACCTTTGTCAGGTCAAAATGTTTGAAAAATGGAAACAACTCCCATATTTATACATAATGCACACCAATAGGCTGAAAAGCTCTGATGGCAGCTGTGGTTCATCACATTTTCTATAGAATTAAAAAATGTGGTTGTATTATTGCGGCTCTCCCTCCATGTATAGGCCTATATATGCATATTTTTCTAGACCTTGACACACATTTTGAAAAATTAGAAAACATTTATAAATTTAAATGGTGTCTTTTCCTTTTTTCCTCACTGTGATTTAACTTGAAGAACTTTTTTATTAAGGGTGTAAGACTCCATTTATGGACTGAGGATTTTCCTTATCCTTTAACTTAATATAATATCATGTTGAACGGAGGTGTATTGGATGATGAATTTAATATAAATCTGTTGGCTTGTATTTTAGTTGCTAGTTTTGCATTTTATTGTGAAGCACTTTGTGACACCTGCTCTTGAAAGGTGCTATAAAAATAAACATATTATTATGTTTTTTAAAAGAAAATAAGATAATTCTGAATGTATTACTCTTTTTGCCTTTATGTGCTTTATTGGATTGTTAATTATCAAATGTTTCTGGATGTTTTATCACCCTGTTTTTGGATGAACATCATAGAACCTGTCAGCCTATCGCTGTGCATTATATATAAATATGGGCATGGTTTCCATTTTTCTAAATTTTGGACCTGACGAAGGTCCAGGTAGATTCAAAAAGTAAGTAAGTGTGCAGGCATTACCTTTTCTTCTGATTTTCTGACAGCCTTACACCTAGTGATGTAAGTATAACTCTCCTTCTACTAATAAAAAAAACAATGTAATACAATACAATAAAATATATTACAATATTAATCTGATATACATAATGTGCATTTAGTGCATGCAAATAAATAGTGTAAGGTGCTGTGAGTGTGTAAATGTGTAAATGTGCATATGTGTATGCCGTGGCTCTGAAGAAGCTGGGAGCTTAGAATAAAATCTTGATTGATGTCTGGGTGACATAAATGGTTCTTACTTTGAGGGGAGACTCGCCACCGACATACACAAAAAGCACGTCATGTCGTTTCATCATGTGCTCGAACATCTGCTTGCTGGGAAGTGCCCTGACAGCCGGTCTGGAGAGAGAAATAAAACCCACTGAGATTAGTGCATTTTAATGAGTAAAATCCTATTCTGCACAAAAATGGCACATTGATGCAATAACTGATGTAAAAACTCCCAACAATTCCGTTCTTGATTTCTGTGCTGGTGGCACCACCCAGTGGAGATGCAACAACTTGCAGCCCTGCAGCCGGAGCCAAGCTTTTGATCAACCCCTCTGTCACGGATCTAGCTTGATTTCCCTCAAGGAGAGGAAAATCTGCCAGTCGATAAAGTGGCTTAAACTGGAGCATCAGAGGGGGAAACCCATTCAGCTATGAAACAAATATGGCCTGCATCGATAAGCTTGCTTGGATGGTTCTTGGTGAAACACAGGAAGTTCTACTTTTTGTTCAGTTTCACGTAATGACTTTTTGAAGCGGTGACTGTAGGCTTACCCTGCCACCCTGTTGGCAAACTCTACGATATCATCTTTTGTCCTTGGTCCTTTGTAATTATAGGCAAGATCACCCTTTAACCTGAGGACGAGAGACACAAACAAGAGTGAAATGCTGTTCATTTAAATGTAAAACCATTCAGAACCATTCGCTGTTATGTGTTGTTATTATGAAATGTGCTGCTGGGTGAAGACATTCATGTGAAAATTAAATGGAATGGAATTCAATTACGTGACATTGAACTTTGCATTCAGGATTGGTTTGTGTGAAAATCCTCATTCAGTGAGGAAAAGGGACAGAATGTTACAGCAAAGCTCAAACTAAATCGTTTGATTTGTCAAAGGACAGAAAATTAATCCGCAACCATCTTGACATTTGATTAATTGCTCTTGTTGTTTAATCAAGCAAAACTGGCAAATATTAGCTGGTTCCGGCTTCTCAAATGTCAACAATTGCTGCTTTTCTCTGTTTTATACACTCATTGGACACTTTGTTCAGTACACCTTTCTAATACTGAGTAGGTATTAATGCTCACAGGCTGAATTCTTCATGGCATGGATACGTAGTTTTATAATTCAGCTCTACAGCATTATTTATAATTATACAACAGCAAGTTCCGACCAAGCAATCTGATTGGACGAGAGGCATTCCATGAGTGCTGATATTCAGCACAACATCACTGGGACGTATCACTCTGCTTTACAAGTTTCAGTCTGTGGTTACAGTCGTTATCTAGCGTTATCTCAGACTGTAACAAACTTTGCACCACAAAGATGGATATTTCCACAAATAACGTTTGAGTTAAATTATGATTGGTCGTCAGAAGAGAACGAAGGGAAGGAAAGAAGCCCGGATACTTCAGCACAAACCTCCAGGTGTGATCATATGACAGCGGTAACAAGCCGCCGTTACCGCAGTCTCAGTACAACATCAGCTGAACTAATGTTAGACAAATCTGAGAAGAGCAAAAATGAAGCTAACGCTAAGAATATATTATATAAAGATCAGTCCAGTTGCGGGACCATTTGTGTCAGCGGAGCCAAATAAATGATTAAATAAGCAAACAAATCATAATCTGCTGTCACTTATTACTGATAACTAATAAATGGTGTTTGTAAACGTACACGCACGCACGCACACACACACACACACAGCTTTACTTTTTCCTCCTTATTGTTCATGCGTCTAT
>JAOVVB010060074.1:0-14384 GCA_028570985.1 Heterobranchus longifilis | reverse complement strand
TGAAAGCTTGCTACCATTAAAACACGATCTTTGCACAGATTTGAGTGTGCAGATGCTTCTTCTTGTTACATTTTTGAGCAAGTTACAGGAAGAAATGCCTGTGCCATTCACCGTGCTCATTGTCAGTCACACCTTCTTCACGTTCAGCCTCAGTGGAGACCTTCTGACTATTCCTCACATTTCACTCACAGTTTTGAAATCTACAGCATGTAAGTACATTTTTAGGTATTTATTTTATTTTTTTTCTTCTACCATACTGTTTTTAGTTATACTGGGCCTACATATTGTTGGAAAGGTTATTTTCTGGCTTATATCAGTTGATGCTAGCGTTAGCTGTTTTTGTTGGTAGCTAGCACTTGAGTCCACAGTGTGTCTGCTCTCCCAGGGACATTGGGACAGTATTGTTTATAGTTTCTAGACTTTCTACCTTGTTAAAAAATCTACAAAAAGCAAAATGTGTGAATGTTTTCTCATGCAACTTTTCTATTGGCTATAAGCTAGGCAGCTGTCCTAGCTAGCTGGCTTACTTTATTAGCTAGCTAGCACGGCTGACTAGCTTATAACTAATACAAAATATAAGCTGCATGTCAGCTGTGCTAATAATGAAATTAAGTAATTAATTAGCAAAAATGAAACACACATTAGTCTTCATAAACCTATAGGTGAAGGTTACATGTAGCCATGGTAACCACATTGAGCTGATAGCAGGTGCCACTGAAATGAAGACCATAGCTCACTAATTTATGAAAATATAATCATTTTACAAATGTTTTCTTTTCCACCAAGAAATGTGTGGCATTGTAAATATAAGGTGTTCAAATTTAGATTGCATTTTTTTCTATTTAAATTACATATATATGTTTTAGCCCAGAACAAGGCCGACCCAGGGAGGCGAAACTTGGGGAAAATGCACTCTTTGTACATTTAACAACATCGTGTCTTTAACATTTGAGTCGGACTCTAAAAAACTTGATAAATTGTTAGCAGACACCTGTATCTATACATTACTGTTTAAGTAGTCTGTGAGTAGGCTAATGGAAGAAGAGATGAATGAATGAATGATTTTATTGATTTCGAACATAAAAAAAAAAACAAATAAGAAAACAAACAAAACAAGAGTAACACTGTCAGAAAACAAGTAGGTAGAAGTAAAACTTACCCCTTTCTCACTTCTCCTCTATTAACTCATATTATTTAAACAAATTCCCAAATGTATTTACAACCCAAATTAAATATACAAACAACATGACTGAGATGACAAACATGATGCATATGTTCAGGTGTGGGTGACCTTGTCTGACATTCAGACCCAGTTTGAACAAAAACAGAGAAGCTGCTGAAACAGCACTATATAACTTCCTCCACTGAAGGTCCCATTAACTCCTGCCACACTTTAGGGTGCTGCTCCCTGACCTCCCCTGAACGTTACCCACTTATATATGTATAAAAACCTTTCCTTCCACCCCTCAACGTCCCCCTGCAGCTTTCCCTCCCCTTCTGAGCCAAATGACAATTCAATGAAAAGCTATGAAGTGCTTTGACTAATATAACTGGATGAGTAATTTTCTCACTAACACGCCGAATGGTATGTAACTTTAGAATTTCCTTGAAACCATAATAAAAAAAATCCCTCCTCACCTTACTTCCCTCTTTCTCTCACCCTCCCTAATTATACAGTCCCTCTCTTTCTCCTTCTACCTCCTCCATCACTGAGTTTGCACACCAGCCAATCACAGAAAAGAGGATGTGGCACTCACCCTCCCATGGCCACTCACCCTCTCCAACCAATGAGCTCAGAGGTAGTGGGCAGGGCTCATGGTTTGGGCCCTCCCTGCTCCTCTCTTTCTCTGCCTCCTGCAGCTAAACTTGCTGTCTCACTCATGCTTCCTGGCTTCTCTCACATGCTCAGAGAGAGAAGAGCTGTAGAGTCTTAGAAGCTCTGTCTATTTTAAACCACACCGGATTGGACTCAGGATATTTGTACTTCTCTTGCGGCGTGTGGCAGAATTGTATGTACAAAGTAGAGCCAGAGCAGAGTTTAAGTTTCTTTGTTTTAACTTTTTATTGAGGATTTTTTTTCCTCCATCTGACTGTAGGTGGCCGTGTGTGTGTGTGAGACACAGAGAAAGTGTGTGTGTGTGTGTTGGGGTGAGTCTGCATGTGTGTGTGAGGGAGGGAAAGAAGACCAGGATGATTGCAGCCCAGCTACTAGCCTATTACTTCACTGAACTCAAGGATGATCAGGTTAAAAAGGTGAGTGCTTTCCGTTACTTCTGCCTCCGTTTTCACATTGTGCTCGTTAGAGTGAGAGAGACTGATGGGGAGAAAAAGAAGCAGGAGTTTAGGAGAGAGGAGAGCATGTGTTTGTAGAGGTCATTGAGTTTACTGACATTATCATAACTTTGCTGTAAGTCTGGAGTTTTTCCAGTGCAGTACGTATCAGGAAGTCTTTGTTAAGGAAGTGATTAAAACAGCACTGTGGGAGAGAAGTGCATTTCACAATCACTGAGATCTCTTTTTATTGTGGGATTTTAAATCAGCCTGGGTCAGTGAGATGTGACTAACTGCACGAACTGTGTTTGCGTAGTAAGATGTGTAAGACATGACTCACATGTGTGCGATTGTTGCCATGATGTAAGTTTTGAGAGGTGTGTCGAGGAGGAGAGAGGAAGTTAGAGGTGACGATGAAAGGACAGATGAGCAGAGGGAAGACAAGAAAGAGCAAAGTTATTTTATGTTCTCGTTAAAATGATTCTTGCACTTTAATTTCTCTCAGTAGAGCTCAACAGAGTAGAAAAAGAAAAAAAACCAGCTAAGAGGCCTTTAATAAGATAAAATATTCAGTAAATGTACAGCCTTTCATTGTTTTGCAGCAGTCTGTTAACTGATACTTTATCACCATAATAATCCAAGGAATATATTTTTCTTTTTTCTCAAAAAAGAGAGAAATCAACTTAAAAAAAAAGTGGCAGCAGCATACATGATGTATCTCCCTTGTCTCCACATGTGCCCCTACCCAATGTCCGCATACTTTGTGTCTTGTTAAAAGGCTCCTGTAGCATTAATGTGTGTGTGTGTGTGTGTAAAAAAAGAAGAAAAAAAACTCCCTCAGGCTGATTCTTGTAGCTTCTTTTTAGTAGGTTGTAAAGCATGATTACATATGAAAAAGCTGAAGGTGAAAGATGAGAAGAGTGACATGAGTTGAGCACCATGAATGTGTCTCTTTCATAACTTCTCAGCTGAGCAGCACCCACTGTACGACTTCTGGTATGAAACTGACTGGAACAGTTTTAGTCGCTCTTACAGCAGTGTACGTGCAACGCGTGAATACTGAGCTCTCCCACTCACTCAGGTCCCAACACTTCCCAGTAGTTCTTTATTGAGTGTGCCATGAAACTCCAAACTATTGCCGCCCCATAAAATAAAACTGAGTCAGAGGAAGTTAAAATACTGTCTGACCCATTTGATATTATTTCCCAACACTAGTGTTTTACATTTGTATTTATTCTGACGTCATCTCTCCACATGTGCTGTAAAATTCAAATATGCTTTATTGGCATGACAGATGAGACATCTATATTACCAAAGCAGTACAGGAGATTAATATATGCTGTCAACATATGGTGCCGGATCCCTTTTAAGGTCGCTCCCTGATGATGTCACCAACTGCAGATTCTGCATCAACCGCTGACTTTTTTTTTCCTGTATTAATGGAAAAAGTTCACAGCTATCACTCAAGTTAAATTGAGCAAATTCAAACTACTTTATTAATCCCACGAGGGGCAAATAGTGCCAATCTTTAATGTAATATCATAAGCATGTTCGACCTAAAAACAAACTGACGCGTTTCGGCATCAAGCCTTCGTCAGGGAGTCAAACTGACGAAGGCTTGATGCCGAAACATTTGTTTTTATGTCGAGCATGACTATGCCATTACAATAAAGGCATTTTAATTGTTTAAAAGAGAGTGCCTGGGAGTCGTCTTTTGATTTGTGAATCCTTCTTCGAAGAACACCTCCAAACAAACTCATTTTGAGTCCAGGGAGCACTCCTCCCCAAACATTGTTAGTTACAATCTTTATTAGCACAAGGCGATACACAAAGCTGACATTCCCAGGTGTGTCTGGTGTGCCAAAATCAATTCAGAATCTGAAAAGGTAAAATGCATTTATCAGCAGCCAGGATCTGATGTAATACAACACATCTCCCTCCTTCTTTACTCCTTCTCTCTTCCTCTCTCTGCCTCCCTAAAATAGGCCAGCTTTGAACCATGTGACCGTAGGTGACAGGAGGCTTACACACAAATACACACACACACACTCCCACACTTGTGCCAGGTGTGTAGCTTTTCAAAGAGCAGGGTTTGCCTCGGCCTCGACGTCAACCTCTCCGGTTGTGAAACGAGGAAACGCACAGCTCAGGATTTAAGCAACCGCAAGTGAAAGTATACAGATAATCTCATCACTTTCAGACAAACTTGTGCGTAGCTGCAGTTGTCAAAGCGCCGCAATCAGCTGAGTGCGTCCTCACTCAATCCACTGCAGTGTCCTTGACTGTACCCTTTGATACACTGTGGGCTGTTAACGGGCATCCAACGCAGTGTGTGTGTGTGTGTATGTGTGGGGTGGAATATGTGCAGGTGAGGGCAGTGTAGAGGACAGTATTTTTCCACATGGTGACGCTGTGTGTACATACACAATGGAGTCAGGTTTCAGTGCTTCCTCGACCCGCCTCACGGTGACGAGGAGAACAAGGTATTGTTGAGAGGAGGAATGCAAACATAAAGGAGAAAGGAGGAAGAAAAGGGGGAGGGATGGACACACGGAGAGAGTGTGATATTTTCCTGTAACTTGGCTTCAGGCGGTGTCGGAGAAAGTTGTGTGTCAGAGGTGTGTTGAGGGGAAAACATGGCCTTTACAGATTCATGTGTACAGACTCAGAGGACTCATGCCACCTTATCAGGAAATGTCACTTTGCTCAACTTTAGTGGAAAAAAACTGGAAACTCCTATTTTGGTTAAAAACGAATCTAATGAAGATGAATCCTACTGCATTTCTGTATTAATTTGAGGAGAGAATCCGCAGCAGAGATCTGAGCTGTGAGATCAGATGATGCCCTGCTATAATAAAGTGCTTAGGCATGGTTTCTGTCTGCAGAGTGCTGAGTCACAGACGCTGTCCTGCAGTAGGAACTGAGTTTAGTTTAGTGGATTTCTCTTAGTTTGATGTGGAGAAATGTGGACAATGCCTGCTTTGTAACCCAACGCCCCTGGTCAGCTAGTAACACGTTGTTATTTGAGTAGCTAAGGCTGCATTTTCATTCAATTAGCTGAGTAGGAACACTTTGAGAAGTTAGCTGAGTGCACATATTAACTGGTTGGTTCACTGAGGCTACATCCACATTACATTTTAGTTTTAAAACGCATATCTTTTTCTATGTTTACAGCTCACGTGCACATTACTCTGGAGTTTCTGAGCCCCGCTTGAAACGATGCTGAGCCTGTTTTTAAATTGAAAACTGGGTCGTGTTGTAGTGTGTGTGGGCAGAAACGGAGACCTTTTGGAAACAATGATGCAGACACTCATGTCAGTCAGTCTTAGATAGGTCTACATATCTTTTGTGATTCTATCCCGCTAATAGATAATACTCCTGGCACCACTCTTTGTTGCTGTATTTGCTTTGTAACGACTCCCAATCTGTTTTCCGCTGCCTTTACCATCTCTTACTTTCAGTAACACTTCCACGTCGTCGTCGGTCCAAGCAAAGAAATCTCTGGTCTTACTTTTCGCCATTCTCCTTCGTAGTATTTTCTGTTATTATTATTATTAGTTCTTATACATCCATGATTTTCAACCGCTGAATCCATGTCCTGAATATACAATCTGCTTCCTGGTATGCGCATGTCATGCGAGATGCGTCTTCAGTTGTTTTGGACGGAGATCGTTTCTTATACAGTGCTAAAACGATTGTATGGACGGAGATCGTTTTTTGTTTTAAAACGCTGTTTTAAAATGAAAACGTAGTTATGTAGATGTAACCTGAGGATACAGTCAAGAACGCTCACGGCAAGTGAAAATATTACGTGTGGTTGTATTGTGTTTGGATGTACAGTTTCCATCAGACCAGAACAGAAAGAGGCAAAGTGGTGATGGGAGGAATATAACTGCTAAGATGAGTAGCAGCGCTGGCAGGCAGCAGCAGTGTAGTTGGCAGCATAAATAACTGAAACCTGAATGATCTGTTTACATCAGCTGACACCTGAGCTGTTTGGTCCGTTTTAACCGAACGCCTGGAGCATTTCCTCGGATTATCCAGTTTGTCTGGGGTGGTGTGAAACCTGATTTGAACTCTGGCGCGGACCAAACAAACAAGTTCTAGTCGCCTGA
The DNA here is from genome assembly GCA_028570985.1 of Heterobranchus longifilis. Lineage (NCBI taxonomy): Eukaryota > Metazoa > Chordata > Actinopteri > Siluriformes > Clariidae > Heterobranchus > Heterobranchus longifilis. The sequence continues at coordinate 7,998 of JAOVVB010060074.1, read as the reverse complement.
AAACTGGGGTCTCGGAGTTTCACTTTAGGTGAGAACGAGATCTGACCCCAAAAAAAGTGCCTTCTGTCTTTTTACGGACATTTATATATGATATTTATATGTGATTTAATGCACTGGTTCCCAACCTGGGGGTCCAGACCACTACCAGGGGTCGCAAAAGCTTCATGGGGGGGTCATGAGGGCTTCTTGATTTTAAGGGGTGTAAGACAACTTTAAAAAAAATATATATACAGTTGGCCTATATCTCTGCATTACATTCATTTCTGTTAAGGAAAGTCAATTAAATTGTTATTTTTTAAGTTTTGATTGTTATTCAAAATGCAAACAAAACGTACAGGATAAGGCCACTAATAAAAATAAAAAAAGTTCCTAAAATGACAGGAAACTCATCTCTGACGCAATACTCACAGGAAATAATCTGCTCAAAATGTGGGTTAATTGTACAGTTTATCAGTTGTTCTGTAGTTATTGTTATGCATTGAATATAATATGAAATATCCATAAAATATGTCACTATAGCTGGAGATATACTTGCTGTTTAACCACTTTCATGTAGACATCACGTCTCATACATTTCTGAGTACGTGCACAATGAACGGACAAAACGGACGCAGGATACGCGAGGCAGCGTCAATCGTTCACCTTGTTAAAAGCAACAATATGTCCGGCTTTAGTCAGGGCTCGTCAGTTTACTCACTGATAGAAAAGGGGGTCCCTTCAGGAAAAAAGTTGGGAACCACTGATTTAACGGATGATACATTTCAAATCCATTGCATTTTTCTTCCTTGTCCTAACCTGTTGCCTACATTACCCACGATGCAACTCTAACTGCTGACAGTTGGGTTGGAGATTTGCGTGCGTTATTCTAGTAGCAGCTAATGTAGCCTCAAAGATAAGGAGTAGGCTACAAAGATCTGGTTAACTTCACTTCTTTCTAACTCCACACCTCCAGATTTTGCCGTTTTCAGCCCCAACTGACGCCGACTCAAGTGACGTCACTTGAGGCAGTTTATTATTTTGTGCAGCTCCCTCTGTAGACACAAAAGGCTTTAGACAACTTATTTCAGATATGCAGTAGTACTCACCAGGACCTGTAAACAGACATTGATGTGTGAAAGCAGTGGCATTCCCCTTTAAACTTAATTAGTGATGGAAGGTAATGAAAGATTTCCTAAGTTTCATAATAAATAGTTTGCAATTTACTCTTTCTATGATTTATTAATATAATGTTGAGACCATTGAGACATTATATTACATACACTATTTCACAGGAGGTGAAAAAGTGTTATTTTCCTGAATTAGCATTCATTTAGGGTGTGGTTACCTTGGCTGCTGGTCTCTATAGCTGACCTGAGGCCTCAGTGTTTATCTGCCTCAGACACTTGTATCATTTAGTACACAGCTGGGTGAACTCAAACAACAAAACACACTGCACAGGGCTGCAGTCTAAAGTATTGATTCCCAATGCAATCACCAGTACTGGCATTCATGCAGTTGTTCCTGTGCGAGTATCACAAATATCGATAAATGGAACTTTAACAAGGTGTCATTTAAGTGTTAATGTGTCAGTACAGGGACATGCAAAGTTTAGCGAAAAGCCAGAGCTTTTTAAAAAAAAATATTTACTCTGGATTTCCACTCCTTATTCAGACATATTAAACTGTCTTCACATTTATATTCAACATGAGATGTTCTAAGCGGAAACAGCAGATATTTGTGGTGCAGGTTTCATCTCTGCTTTCATTTCCTCAGGTCAGACAGCTGACCTGTGGGTCAAACAGACTTCAAGCAAAAATGCATTTACATATGCAACAGCAACTCGCTCTGTCTTTGCATTTTTAGGGATTTTAGGGCCACGGTGTCGCATAAGGACAGATCAGCAGGATGTTAGTTTACCAAGTTGACTTTCAAATACTCTTGGGTTTGCTACTTTTGTACCACGTGTCAGCAAGTCATAGTGACGGGTGCAGTATTTGTGTGTCGTAAAAGAAGGAGTGGAGAGAAGTGTGTGTGTGTGTGTGGGTGTGTGTTTGTGTATTTATGGAGTAATTGAAATAACACATGCTGAGGGCAAGCTCTAGTGTTATGAGGGGGGGCGGGTGTTGTTGAGCACCAACATGTCACTGAAGTTAAAATGTGTCTTCAAAGCACCGACTAGACGTCAGCGGAAAAAAACAACTCTGAGGGGCTGTGGACCCGTTTGTGGTGCGGTCCAGTATGAATGTATTTTACTGAGCTTATGAAGGTCAGAGGTTACATTTAGGCTCTGGCTGGGCGGAAACTGAAATTTGAAAATGATGACACAGACACCCACGTGTCAAGCCAAAACATTATAGCTAGGTCTACAATACTTTTTGTGATATCATATCATGTTTTTTTTGTACTCCTGGTACCACTCTAATATGTCGGCGTATTTGCTTTACAACGACACGACTTTACTGGCTGTTACTTTCAGTAACGGTTCCACCTCATCGTTGGTCCAAGCAAAAAAAAATCTCTGGTCTTGCTTTTTACCATTGTCATGGGATATGCGTTTTCAGACGTGTTAATATGGATTATTTCTGATATGGTGCTTAATTTTAAAATGAAAACATATTAGTGTGGATGTGGCCTTAGTCAGCTGTGGGCTCCTGTATGATAAGAGCATGTGCTAATGAGTTTTCATCCCAGAGGCTGCACATGACACATTTAGAGAGAATATAGGGAATGTAACATCTGCAGAGTAGTTAGCAGTTGGACAGTGCTGTTCTCATGTATGTAACTCTATCCATGTTGACTCAAGTTGTTTATGCTGTTTAAACATGACTGCATGGTTAAACAGCAGATCAATAAGGTGTGTCCAATCTACTTGTTAGTGCCCATTTTTTGTATGGTGAAAGCCAAATTGACACCTTTTTATAGAAAAGTCCTGTCACCATCTTTACTCACATGCTCTAGTACATACAGTATATCTTTATTTTCAATTTTTCAATATGTGCTTATATTACAATAAGATACACGGCTGCTGATTGGAAGCTTCATGTCAAACTGTATTTGTCCTTCAGTGTCAGCAGCACATGTATTTTCTCTTCTATAAAATCTATTTCTGTGGCCAGCAGATGTAAAGTACACTCACACAGTTAATGTGTGACTCCTTAAACAGGAAGTCAGAACATTCCTGAAGTCTGTTACAGTGAGTAAATTATCACATGGATGTCACAAGCATTGTTTGTGTGGATATTGAATCATATGAGCTAGTATTTCATATATACTACCTCACCTATTCTGGTAGTTATGAAACTGATGATTAGAGCTGCATTAGTCGACTAATCGATTAGTCGATCGACAAAAATAATCGTCAACTATTTTGATAATCGATTAATCGTTAAAGTAATTTTTCATGCAAAAATGTCAGAAAATACTGTTTTCCTCCTTTCAAATATGGAGATTTCCTGTTTTCCTCTGTTTTATATCATATTAAACTCAATTTTTGGGGTTTTTTCTCTGTTTTATATCATATTAAACTAAATGTTTTGGGGTTTTTCCTTTTGTTTTATAATATATTAAACTGAATATCTATGGATTTTGGACAAAACAAGACTTAAAGGCATAATCTTGGATTCTGAGTAATTGGGATGGACATTTTCCACTATTTTCTGACATTTCATAGGCCAAACAATTAGTCGATTAGTCGAGAAAATAATCGGCAGATTAATATGAAAATAATCGTTAGGTGCAGCCCTACTGATGATAATCCAGTCTCTGTAATTTGCACAAGTCATCAAGAACCTGACATTTGACATGAGTCTGTAACATTCTGCTCTTGATGTGCAACACTTCTGAATAATGTCGCTTATTGCTTCACCAGGATTGTTTAACATCCTGTTCCTGAAAGGCCTGACAGCTCAGGCTGCTGTGTGCTGTAACTGCGACAGTTTACACAGTTTATCTGACCAGTCAGGATATACTGGATGTGCTGGACGTGCTGATAATTGCTCATTGGTTTTACTGATATTGACCTTCAGGTGATTGTCGTTGCGCCACGTGACGAAGCTTTCTATCAGTCAGAAGACAGCATGTTTCTCACTGGATTACATGACAATATAGTCATAACTTACATTTCACCAAAAAAAACAAATACCCTTAATCCCTTTTTATTAAATTCCTTCAAAATCTTCACTACATGTATTACATGAGTCTAGACAGACATGGATGTAAACTACAACTTGACTGGCTGGTGGAGGCATACAACTGCGAGGCTGTCATTCTAATTCCCCTGTTATTTATGAGTCCGAGACTCTCCTCCTCCACAGCCTCATCACTGTCATAAAGTCACAAGGAACACCCTTCTGTGCAATCATGTCTCAATAACAGCACTGAGGGAGTATCCTGTACTTCCTGCTCTTGCGGCTGTGATTAATTTCTTGGTAAAACAGATCAGTCATTTCAGGAAGTAGAGTATCTTCATGGATGATTAAGACATTATGGGATGGGGAGTTATTCACTATAATGTAAAATGTGCTGGACACAGTGTGTGTGTATATGATTTTCTAGAATGCCCAAGACAAATTTCTCCTTAGGGAGACAATAAAAGCTTATCTTATCCATATTCAGGCTTACAGAAAAATAAAGACACATTTCCTAATCCATCTCAGTTACTTAGTTAGTAGTGTGTGTATTGATGTTGTGGCACATGTATATTGATAGTATTGTTGTGGTTACAGATTGATGATGAATGATTAAGATTAAATGCCTTTTTCTGATGTTTATTTTCAGATCGATAAGTACCTGTACTCCATGCGTTTCTCTGATGAGACGTTAAAGGAAATCACGCAGCGGTTTCGCAGGGAGCTTGTCAAAGGACTGGGGCGGGACACGAACCCCACTGCTGTGTTGAAGATGCTGCCGACGTTTGTGCGGTCGATCCCTGATGGCTCAGGTTAGTACCTTAGTTGAGTAGTTATCTGTATCTATGTTTCAGTGCCTTGTATCGATTTGATTTGATGATACAGAATATATCCGTGGAAGTAAAAATGTCATGTCGACAGCGGCACAAGGTAGGTTACAGTAACCTACTTGCTCTGGCCCTTATAGGGCCATTCACACCAATAACAATAACTAACGACAACGATATGAGCACCCACACAGATGAAGGATAACGTTATGTATGTAACATTGTCTACCGGAGGTCACCAGAGACCTCTGCTTGTGGATGGCTCTGCTCTGGATGAAGAGAAGCCCAGCAGTATTAATCTCTCCTCTTTTTATGTTGTTGTTGTTCAGCAATTGTACATGTAGGATGTGACAGTTGGTCATTGTGTTATGTGTCCCGCAACTCCTCCACTGCGATGAGACGGCTGGAAGTGACAGTGCAGGCGCAACCCAAAGTTGAACATGTGTAAACTCTCAGCGACCAGAAAAAAAAGCCAAACGTGCAGCGCTCTGCTCAGAATAGACACTCAGCGACTCGTCATGCTGCTGCTGATTGTAACATAGCGTCAATATCATGGGATAAATATGCGTCACTCCCATTGCAAAGCATTAAACAACGTGAGTAAGTAGAATTTTAATCAACTCAGACTTCTAAGACTAGAAAAGCGCTTATATAAATGCAGTCCATTTACCACTGTTACCCCCCTCTCTCCTTGTCATTGTCTGCTGCATGCTGCCTAATCCTAATTCACTGCAGTCGTTCTGCCCTTGTAACTCAGATGAATGTGAGTCAGAATTTGTTCATATCTTGTACGTGCTGTACTTTGGGAAGAAAGTGTCCGTCCGCTTAAACTGAGGGACAGATTTTATTATTACCATAGCTGAATATTAATGGAGGAAACACAGGTTGGCACAAAAGAAATCTGAAATCTACAACGTGAGAGCTGATATTTTACATTTTGTGATTATTTTGAAACCATGATTGCAACCGTCTTGTCGTTCTTGTCGAAACTAACACTGCAAAATATATTTACCAGTTGTCTCTGCTACATTTACATTCCTTCCAGATAAATTATCAGTCAGTCTGCACCACTGACATGACCTTGCATTCTGATCTGCACAGAAACTTGTGGCACAAGATCATAGTAATGTGGAATTATTACACTGCTGGGTAAAACATGTTTCTAGTAGTACTCAGAAACAACATCCTGTGGTATTTCTACATTTTTATCGCTGTCTGCAATCTTCATTGCCAACAATTTTAGAAAAGCATGTGAAGACTCACTATTTGTAAATTAGTTAATATACAAATCAATGGGCTCTCTACTGTAAACTGTCCGCTGCAGCAACACAAAGAGTGTTCTGATGTGTAGGACATCTTGTTAGTACTTTCTAAATGAGTACTTGAAGAGTTACAGTTTGATTTGTTTGTACTGGATCACAAAGGAATAAGAGTTGGAAAGAAACATGGTAATAAGAAGGAAACAGACTGTATGTGCAGAGTCAGGTGGTACTGCCAGATCTCTTATCAAAGGTCAGTAAGATCTCTGAAGCTCATTATTAATAAATTATGAAAAGCAGTTTATCTTATCCAATGATGTTGCCAATTCTGACAGAAAGAATAAACTACGGTGACTACTTACTGCCAAGTTACCATGGACTAATTATATTCCAGAATTTCATGGGATTTAATTAATTACGCAGGTCACAGACACCACAACAATTTATTAGACTAAATAACTGCTTACAAAGTTTAAGACATAATGATTTTCTCACGTGTCATTGCTTTAACAACAGTTTCAGTTTGAATAAAAGGAAACAATGTTTAGTTTTCTCATGACTCATCATCTCTGATAAGCTCTTGGCCAGGTGATATGGCTGCCATATATGGAATGCCATTTTAGTCAATATTAAATAAATAAATAAATACGCCTGTATGAAATAAATAAATATGGCTATGAAATAAATAAATTAGGCAATACATATATGAATAAATGTAAATATAAATATGACTCAATACAGTTCAATAAATGCATAAATAAATCGTTTTTTATTTATTTCATGGGACTTTTATTTCATAATTCCATATTTATTTATTTCAGGATTTATTGCATAGCCGTATTTATTTAATAGGCCATCAGGTACAGCTCAGGTGGGTTTAACCAATAACTATACAAGGAGTTAATTTTGCAGAAAATATTTAAGCAAACCTACAGTATACACACCAACATACACACACACACATGAAGAAACACATAATGCATACATATACAAATACATAGATACACTGCAACCCTTTATTTCTGTGTATTTACTTACTTACTATTTTGTATTTGGAGGAGTCTTTCCATACACTGCTTCTCCTCCACGTTGCTTACAGACCACACATTATGTAACATAAATTCACTGTAGAGTAATAGTGAGAGCTGTGTATGTTTGCTAAGCTAACAGAAGTGAGACGTAGTACTGATCATGTAATAATTGAGACGTAGTACTGTGAAGTCCAGAGCTGTGGCAATTAGATGTGTGTTCTTCAGTGATGTCAACAACACTTTCCTTAAGTACCTAACTGCAAACTGACATTTCAAAACTCGCCACTTCTTGTCTCTCCCTCATCTTGCCACTGTTTCTGTCTCGACAGAGAAGGGAGACTTCATTGCGTTGGATTTGGGAGGCAGTAACTTCAGGATCCTCCGCGTCAGAGTGAGCCATGAGAAGAAACAGACCGTTCAGATGGAGAGTCAGATCTATGACACACCAGAGGACATCATTCACGGCAGCGGAACAAGAGTAGGTTCATACTCACTCACGCACGTTTACTTATGTCACTTTTGGGGAAATTCCATAGACTTCCATTCATTTCCTGGAGACTTACACAAACCTTAACGACTGTCCTAGTCTCGCATAGCGAGGAAGGTCTGGATTCAGTGCGATTTCACAGAAAAAAAACCTCCCTGCCTGATTGTATTTCCTTAAACCAATCATGATCATCCAGGGCGAACTTGTTTTGGTGGAACACCTACACGAAAATGTTGTAAACATTATTCTTTGTAGATCTTTACAATCATTCACTGAAAGAACAGAGCA
>JAOVVB010060067.1:0-14384 GCA_028570985.1 Heterobranchus longifilis | reverse complement strand
TGTGTGTGTGTGTGTGTGTGTGTGTGTGTGTGTGTGTGTGTGTGTGTGTGTGTGTGTGTGTGTGTGTTTCTGCATATCTGTGTGTGTGAGAGGCAGAGAGTGAGTAATGAACAGATAAAGAGCCGGCGAGAGGTAAAGACAAAGAGACAGAGAGAGAGTCTGATCTATCCAGGAAGAGAAAGAGAGACGGAGAGAGAAAGTGATCTCTCAGATTCGGTGTCTCAGCTTAATGACACAGGATCCACATGGGAGAGAGGGAGAGCCAAAGCTCTGTGCGAGATATGATGAATCCAAAGACCGATAACCTCAAGCCGCCCCACTCACAGCCTACACACACACACACACAGTCATGAAAAAACTCAGAAATTAATTGCTGGGCTTCTCTGTAAAGGAACTGAATTTGTGGTTTTCTCTCTGCTTGTGCTTCACTACTTCTGCCTTTTTCTGTCACTGTCATTCTCTCTTTCTTCTCGGGATATAATTAATCACCTCAGCTTCCAATATGGTGTCAATACCTAACACTGAATCCCCCCAACCTGTTCCCCTGCTGTGACCATGAACAATATGTCTGGCTGACTTTGACAAATTAAACCAACTCGATATATGGAAATAACCTTCACGGGATGACATGGAGGGAAAGAGGGAAGCAGAGGGGGGGGCACTGAAAAAGAGGCGGAGATACAGATGGATGATGGGATGTATCGAACATGGCATGGTATTTCCAAACCGGGGACAGCATGAGAATACATGGAGCTACGGTGCACTTAGAGACCGACTTTCTAAATGTCACCATAGATGATAATAAGTCACCACAGCTGATAATTATCTGTGCAGGAAAGGCGGTTAATGAGACTTGAAAAGCAAAAGTCTTTTTTAATAACTATTCCAACAACAGCAAAAAAAAAAAAGGTACAGTGATGTAGGCATTCAGCAGACGACAACAGTCACTGCATTTTTCCATGCATGTTGATCCATTAGATGGGGACAACTATGTTTACAGTCAACTCAGATCTGACCAAGTTTGAAAGCACCACAGTGTCATCATACTTCAGATAGAAATTCAATAGGGCTGTTCTTGATTAAATTCCTTGATTAGTTCTTTGTCGATTAACACGATATGATACGATTTTGGCGACTAATCAATTAGATGTAATTGACAGATCTGTAAAACTGAGTTTCTCCACAAAGAATTGTGCAAAAGCACCACTTTAAATCCTGTGTTTACGAGAGACATGCTCATAACTTTCTTGGAAATAAGTCATTCCGCATGAAAAAAGCATAAAAAAAGCATAAAAAATGACTAATCGAAATCGTAGTCGACTAAGACCAAAGTGGCCAGTTAGTCGACTAATGCTGGAGAGTTACCTGTGGTAAACACTCGTTCGTGTAGACGTCGCGTTCATTTCTGCGGACGCACACAATGAACGGACAAAACGGACGCAGGATATGCGAGACAGCGTCATGCATTCGCGTAGTTAAAAGCAAGTATATCTCCGGCTTAAGAGGGGGCAGCCCTAAAATTCAAGATCATTTTTATCAAATTAAGTCTATTCTGGTTAAACTTGTTGTTTCGCGTTAATATGCCAAGAAGAAGAAAACCCTTTAACTTATAAGTTGTCTATCTAAAGATTATACAACAAACTGCAGACAAATATCCTTCCCATGACAGTTGTGACAAATTGCCATGCAATGGCATCAACTCTCAATTAATTTTCTCAAAGCAAGCTTTCATAATGACTGTTAAATTGCCAGAGTGGCTGCAATTCAGACACATTTCACCTGTTACGACAAAACATCTTCTACAACACACACACACACACACGCACGCACTTTAACTACAAAAGCACCCCCACACACACATTAACACACAAACCGGCAAGAGGGGGTCGTTAAGCAGCTATTGTTGTGTTCCTCTCTGCTCAGCATGATAACGGGTTGATTGATACTGAGGTTCCCCGGTTAATCACCTGGCTACGACTATAAATGCACTCTGTCTTGCAAGTGATGCACAAATTAAACAGGTAAAAAATAAAATAAAAAACAGGAGACACACAGCCCTAACACAAACACATATACAACTGTTCATGAGTAAAGATGCAGGACTCACACACACAAACATACTCTTGTCACAAGCACAATGCACCTGCACAACATCCGTCCCCACAAGTTAACTCACCTGCTCCGAGTGACCAGCTTTCAAATCGGCCTTGGGGTAATCTTTTTCCCTCTCGCTCTCCTCACTCTCGCCGTCCCTTTGGCTCCTCTCTCTCTCTCTGTCGCTCTGTGGCAGGACACGGACGTCCTACGGGCCGCTCACCCTTCCTGCGTGGCGTGAGTGCATCGATCTCTCGGCCAAGTGGTACGTGGTCCTGCTGTTTCCACGAGACTCAGATGTGCTCTCTCCTCTCCGCCGCTCACTCTGCCTCACACAGCTGCAGAGGGAAATATGAGGACGGGCAACGTGGTTGAGTGCTGCTCCTCTCTCTCTCTCTCTCTCTCTCTCTCTCTCTCTCTCTGGTTGTCAGCTGGTACGATGCTCACTCCTACTATCTCTTCCCTCTGACACTATCTTACTGTACTGAACTGCATGCTATCTCACCATCTCTTTTTTGCTGTTTCTCCATTGATTCCTCTGTCTTTCTCTCTCTCTCTCTCCCTCTCTCATTATTGATCTATGTATCTGTGTCTTTGCGAGTGCAGCCTCTAGTGGCTGCTTTCTCTCTGTGCTGCTCATGGAGTCTGAATCAAATTTTACTCACAGAGAACATGAAGCTGTGATGTGAATCTGCTCCAGGATCTGAGTTGGTGCCGTCAGCTAAAAAAAAGAGAAAGAAATGAACCATTAAAATATATACAGGTGACTATGGCTGCAACTAATGATTATTTTCAGTCTTAAAATAGCTTGTCACAAACCAACATATATTCAATGCAGAATAATAAAACAGAAAAAAGCTGGAAATCACATTGCAGAACCTTGAACCCATTACGATTTTTGCTAATTGTTTGATATAGAGTTGCAATGATTGGCTAATTAATCAATTAGTCAATCAACAGAAAATCAATCTGCAAGTAATTTGACTATCGTTTAATCATTTTAGTCATTTTTAAAACATTTGTTCCAGCACCTCAAACATGAGGACTTGCTTATTTTCTGTCATACTTGATAGTAATTTGAAAAAATGTCAGAAAATAGTCGAAAATGTCCAGTTTCTCAAAGTCCAATGTGATGTTGTCTTTAAATGTCTTGTTTTGTCAGTCCAAAATCCAAAGATATTTAGTTTAAGATATTTAAAAAAAGAAAAAAAAGAAAGAAAAGCAGGAAATCTATATTTGAGGTGCTAAAAATAGCATTTTCTGCCATTTTTGCATGAAAAATTACTTTTTAAATTAATCCATTACCAGAATAGTTGGGTTTTGGACTGATAGTTTGACAAAACAAAACATTTAAAGATATCAACTTGGACTGTGAAATTATGGCTGGCATTTTCAACGTTTTCTGACAGAGAAAGCTGTAATGATGGTAGGCCATCGGTCATTAAGGTTTGCTGGTGGGAAATATTTTTGATTTATCAGTTTGAATTGTAGAAAATTAAACTGATCTGAACTATGGCAGTGGACACATATCTAACTGATGCATGTTACTGAGAGCTGTTTCAGAGGGGCGTGCAAAAAGTATTGGGGAAAAAAGCAAAACCTGGATAACGAAGGACCCACTAAATAAACACACAACCTCTGCGAATTTTGTCGGGTAACTTTAGCGTTATCTAGTTAACTAAGTTACATTAGTCTGGGTTAGTTTGTTTTTTTGATCGAAAAGGGGAAGAACTTACAAAGTTTGGAAAACCATCGGTCCATAGGATCCCATGATGAAATCAGAAACATACAGATGATTTAATGTTGCTTAGGTTGGCACGACAAGTGCTGGGGGAGTAATGTAATCCACGTGTCCACCGATTTTCTACCTTTAGTGCTAAAGTGGATTAATATTTAACAGAATAATTTAAGGAAACTCACCAGAGGCAAAGCACACATCTCAGCCATCTTTCCGGAGGAAAAAAAATCAATCATTGAATCGATCACATCCCAGGTGACGGATATTTCCTGATTGCCTGTGGGGGAAAAAAATACATGGCGCTCAGTGCTGCCGCCAGTGGCTGGGAGCAGTATTACAACATGGATGTTATATTATAGTAATGGTCCTGCACCCTGGATGAGAAGCACAGCTGATATAAGTAAAAGTATGTTAGTATCATGAACAAAATATACTGAAAGTATTAAAAGTAAAAGTAGCCAAGTCACTGTGCATTACAATGTTCCCTGTCAGTATTTTGGGTGTTTTTTGGATTAATATTACTGCATTGATGTGTATGTGTGTGTATATTTTAACTCCTGCAGACTACTGTTGGGTAGTTCTACAAGCAATGCATCATATTCTATAAGAGTGTCTTAAGTTTTCTAGCAGTCCTGTGAGAACCACGCAGGCCTATCTCTTAAAAGTCAGCTTTACACAAGCTCAGAAATACAGCCCTGTTTTCAGCTTTGTGACGATGCATTTTCCAGCTGATCCAAGAGGGTTTTTAAATTGTTTATTTAGCTTAAGAAGTAGGAGGATTTTCTAAACCCAAAAAAGGAACACTTCATCCTTCAGGTTATCTGTTTCACAAACATTCACATTCAAAATCAACATATTTGGAGATACGTGGTTTTCACTGGACAAAGGGGATGAAGAGTTGTAATCTTAAACGTAACTAAAGCTGTCAGACAAATGTAGTGGAGCAAAAAGTACAATATTTACCTCGCAGTGGAGTAGAAGTATAATATTGCATAAAATATACCTCAAAATTGTACTTAAGTGGAGTACTTGAGTAAATGTACTTGGATGCATTCATCACTGTAGAGGGGTCATGCTACTGTATGTGCCACCCAGGTCAATAGGCCTACAGTCAAATTGATCATATAAGATTCACTGTGGAAAGTAACAAAGTACATTTACTCAAGTACTGTACTTAAGTACAAATATGAGGTATTTGTACTTTACTTGAGTGTTTTCCTTCCCTGCCACTTTATACTTCTACTCCATTACAATTCAGAGGGAATTATTTGACAGCTTAAGTTACTAATTACTTTTAGAGCTGCAATGATTAGTCGACTAATCAATCAGGCGATCGACATAAAAGTAATCAACTATTTTGATAATCATTCAAGTAATTTTTCATGCAAAAATGTCAGAAAATTATATTTAATAGACCAATCGATGAATTGAGAAAATAATCTGCAGATTAATCGATAATGAAATTAATTGTTAGTGCAGCCCTAGTTAGTTTACTAATTAAGATGTTTGCATACAAAACATATGAAGGAAATATTGTACAACATATCTATGTTTTGATTAAACTAGTATATGTAAGTACAGCTGACATAATTAGTAGATTGACAGATAATTAACTGGCAATTTTGATTGTTTAAGTAATTTTTCATGCTAAAACATTTAATTTTTCCAGCTTTAGAAATGTGAAGATTTGCTGCTTTTTCTTTTTACATTTTTCTGCATTCAGTACATTTACTTTTAATACTTAAAGTACATTTTCCTGGCTGTACTTGCATACTTTTACTTAACATTTTTAATGCAGGACTTCTACATGTAACAGAGTATTTTTACAGTGTGGTATTAGTACTTTTACTTGAGTAAAGGATCTGAATACTTTGTCCACCACTGATAAGATTGCATTATTGTACCATATACAACATTCGGTTTATTTTTAACATAATTATAAAATAATATTACTTTTGTGATAGCTCAAACCTCCCAGTTCCTAACATGTGTGACATGCAGTGATACTCAACGCACAAAATCCAGAATAAACTGGAACCAGAGACTACTGTATTAAAGTACATACAGATTTTATTTGCAATGCATAAAATAAACAACTTGTCAAAGGAAGGCCTAAATGTCAGTCATAATAAAGCAGGGATGGGGCTAATTGTACCATGAACACAACAGCCTAATTAAAACTTAAATTAACAAACCAAGAAAATAACCAGTGTGGGGCTAGACTGCTCTACCAGGGGAGCTAGTGTAGAGTTACGCGTTAAAAATGTGAAATTGTCCCAAAATATGTAGGCAAATTCTGACTAAACCACCACTACACATACTTATCAATTTAAACCAAGTGAAATTGGTCTGCAACACTCACATTTGCCAATTCACAGCAAGCTAAGGTGACTTAAACCACACACACATGCAAGATGGCTACTCCACCACTCAGCTCAGCCTGGGAAAAACAGTGCTGGCTCCTTTAATAGTGTCTTTACTTGCAAACCAAAAGAAACAGAAGCACATTAATATACAAAAGAAAACTTTAAAAAAGAGAAACATTTTACAAAAACATATGTAATGTAAAAAAAACGGGGGAAAAAAGTAACATATCTTGCTAAACTGGAGCTGTCCCCTCCCCCAGTTGGAGACATGCAGGTGACTGGAGTCTAGACAACCATGTTAATATTCAATTAAAAGGGACTAACTACTTAAAAATGTCTACATTATGTTTGAGCATGTGCCTAAGCAATCACTTCAAAGTTTAGTCCCTCACAAATGACACGTTTTAACCATTATTTATCAAATCTTTAACACTGTGAGGTAAAATAAAGATTTCATGGTTCTACATATTCACTTTTGAGATCATGCTTTTAGCAGTTTTAAAACGTTTTTAGAAAGGGATCCTACCAAATCAAACACCTGCTCTCTGTCAGGTGTGTCTCACTGCAGGAGGAAAGGCCCAGGTGAGCCTCCCACCCCCTTTATAGACTCTGCCTCTTTCCCTGCTGGACTTCCTGTTACCTTCCCTTTCACACAAAAATAAAAAAAGTTTGATGCATGAAGTGAATTGTGGACTCATGTGGTATGTATCATACAGAATATATCATTAGTCTACAATAATAATAGTTACATTGTATTATTACCTAAAGTATGTCCTAATCATATGTTAATTCAAACCTCCACTCTTACTTTTATATTCACTGCATGCATAAACTCAGAGAAATTAAGCCATCCCTCCCTGTTGGCCTTTAGAGTGGCAAACAAATAAGATGTCTAATGTAAGTTGTCATCACAACTTTACACTCATATGATCCTATTCTATTTGATTAATATTGTCATTGATTAGTTTCTGTTAAATTATTTGTTTAATATTCAGCACAGAAGAAATACCAGCTGCCGAGTTGATGTAATGAAGAATAATGATGACCTGATTTATTTTTAATTTACTCATTTCTTTAACTGTTAGTGTTCTGATTGGTATTATTCATAAAGTATCTCTATTCATGTATACAGATACAACCATCAATCCCTGATTAATTGACATACTAATAAAGCAAGCATGGCATGTCTTTTAGATCAGTGGTTCCCAACCTTTTTCCTCAAGGGGCCCCTTTTCTATCACTGAGTAAACTGACGACCCCTGACTAAAGTCAGAGATATTCTTGCTTTAACTACGCAAACACATGACGCTGCCTCGTGTATCCTGCATCCGTTTTGTCCATTCATTGTGTACTTAGAAATTAACGTGACGTGATGTCTATAAACGGGTGGTTAAACAGCAAGTATATATCCGACTTTAATAACATATTTTATGGCTATTTCATATTATATTGAATGCATAACAATAACAGTACAGAACAATTGATAAACTGTACAATTAACCCAAACAGTGAACGCAATAACTGCAGGATGTTTGTGTAAAATGAGACATTTGGATGAATTTTGAGCAGATTAATTCCTGTGGATATAATATAATAAGTTTTCCTGTCATTTTCAGGAACTTTTAATACAATTGTCTCTATTATGTTTTGTTTTGTTTTTTTACAATCATACATAATTTATAGTGCCCTTATCCTGTGAGTGAAGTGTGTATCTTGAATAATAATCCAAACTTTAAAAATAACAATTTCATTTAGTTTTCTTCACAGAAATGAATAAAATGTAGAGATACAGACCAACTGTAGTTTTAAGTTGTTTTACACCCCTTAAAATCAAGAAGACCTCGCGACCCCCTGTGAAGCTTTGGTGACCCCTAGTAGGGGCCGGGACCCCCAGGTTGGGAACCACTGTTTTAAAGGATTACCCACTCTAATTCAACAGTTCTGCACCGGGTAGACAACAGTTTATTGTGTAATCTGATTATACTCACTGATATGTCTGTGCAGTCCAGTGATCCATGTTTGTCATTTTACTGTTCAATGATCCAAGGGGGGGTATTACCTCTCTAAATTGGCAGGTTTAGTGTCATGTTCTACTCAGTTAATTTCACAGGACTACAGACCTCTATCATTGATTTAATGTATGTCATGTATATGTACATTAGTTGGACTCCCACCCAATTTATCTTTCCTACTAGTGCTACTAACAGCATGATTTCCACCTCATGAAATGTGTGTACTCATGCTCAGCCAGTAGATGTCGCCATTGTCATTGTCCTTTGTTTTCCTCTCTGCTCGAAGCTGTGTAATGCCAAAACGACTGACAGATGTAACACCCAGGACAAGTTGATACTTTTAAATCCAACAGCTGTCAGCTCAAAGACCTCGCAGGCCTTCTGCTGACCATCTGTCACGGCCCCTGAATGTTCCCTTTTTTTGAGATTATATCAAGAGGAAACAGATATGTATTAGTTTGTATTGAAGATACGTTTGCTAACGATATCTTTTTAATTAATGGTTTTATTTCTTGAAAACATCTGTTTTCTTGCTGGATTTGTGGGGGAAAACTTCCGGAAGTTCATTGCATTCACAAAAAGAAACAAGAAATGAGACACCTTATCTCGTAATTATGAGAAAATATCTCGTAATTACAACCGATCTTGAGATATTTTCTCATAATTACAAGATGAGGTGTCAACTTTTTTTGTGTGCGTGTGAATGCAACGCACTTACCCACTGCTGTAGCACGCTGAAGATTCTGTGAATGGAATATTGTTATCGTATGACGCTGTCTTTCCAAAGCATGCCATGACAATCCTCGATGGTAATAAGGATTCTGTAAAAAAAATCTCACTGGATGATCCTTAGCCTTTATTTTGTAGGAATATATATTTTGCACATTGTAATTATTTATTCAATTGTATTTATTCGATGAGAAATACTACTGTACGTGCAACAATAAAAAGTCAAAGTGCTGACCAACACCATCGTCTTTGTGATTGGATTAGTTTGACTGATTCCGCCTGTCTCGTTCAACTGCTTTCTTAATTACATTTAATCACTTTAGTTTGGCTCCCTTCGCTCCTCTGTACTTTAATCAACTGCTCCTACCCACTCCTATTAAAACTGTAAGCGTAATGCTGTTTATTTATGGACACAAGAGCTGCTTGAGAACATCTCACTCTAAAGTGGGGGTAAGGTTCAAGTGCGCTGTTTCGTTAAAATCTCTTACATCATTTCAGTGTAACTGATGTCTCCTGGCTGTTTGAAATGCAACTAAATGACAGGAAAATTTGATTTATATTGAAGTGTGTGCTCAGACAAGTACAGGTTCTGGGTGTGTATGAAGTGTTTCTGTTGCAATCATAGCAGGAAACAAAATAATTCTGCTCTTGCTGGCTGCCAAAATCTGTTGGCCAAAATCTAAACTCCTAAAAGCGTTCCTGTTGGAGGTGTGGAAAGATTAAGAGATAAATGTGTCAACAAATATTCTCTACTAGCACTGTAACACTCCAGAGATATAGTGCATCTTGTCCTCAGAGACAAACTAGACTGTCGGAACGCATCAGCACTACTTAAATGATTTCAGGTCAATTGTGTGTAGGGCTATAATGTAAGCCCTCTAAGGACATTGTGGGTTTCATATACAGTAAAAACAATGACTCATCATTCTAACCAGGGGAGATACAACTGGGCTTTTGCCAATCTTCATTTCTGAGTATGGGAAAACTTTGAGCCCAGTGGTGGAGTGGGTCTCACTGTCAGGTTTTATAGTTGGACGGAGAAAATCGATACCACTCTGTCTGTTAACCCTCTGAACCCCAAAACACACCAGTGGTTTTGAAAAGCATGTTTTGTTGAAAAAGAATTGACCAAATTACATAATTGATCACAGCCAGAAACTGTAAAAACAGACATTATCGTTGGATTTTCAACTTTTTGCGTCGGTCCTTGAACGGATCATGTGTGACAAACTCTTCCATCAGGAAAGGAAACCAAATCTAAACTTAAAATAGTGATATTTCATCAAAATGATTTTATTCTCTCATTTCAAACTTTGCAGAAAATAAACCATGTGAACGAACCAGATCCTGTGACAGACATTAAATTCTGCGCTCCTCAACGCAACTCGAAAGCCATGATTGACTCGACTGGAATATTGAACAGACCGAACATTGCTCAGTCTGCTACGTAATTTGTTAATTTGCTAAAATCCTAATAAATTTCACTGGCTAATTTAGTTATAGCCATTTAAAGAGATACTTTGCCGATTTTAATGTAGGTCTGTCATTTTAGTGTGAGCTCTGTGTGTAGATGAACAGTGCCTCCGTGGTTGCAGTGCAACACTGTTCATCTACACACAGAGCTCACACTACCATGACACAGAGCTGGATTAAAATCAGCAAAATATCTCTTTAAAGATAATTTCGATCAATCAATTTATTTGATATAGTGTAATGGCTAAACTCAACAGCTAAATTTGAAGGTCGTGTCTATAAGGTAACCCTAGGTTTGCTAAAGTCTTACAAGATGGGTAAGGTTAGGCATTAACCTTGAATAGTTAAGGTTAGATTGGTATGATTAGGCATTAACCTCGTATGGTATGGTTAGGGTTAGGTTGTCGGGAAATGAGTCTTGCGAGAGTTTTTGCCTGTTTTCACCGGTTTTGGCAAATAGGGTTACCTTCTAGACACGGCCAAATTTGAATGATGTCCATTATTTTTGCATTTTGACAGCTTGCATAAAATGTATGTAATTTTAGTGTACTTGGCACCCCCTTGCTCCACCATGTTTTTCTTTTTGATATACTTTCTCAGCACCACCCTTTTTTGTTTCGCTTTCCATCTTGCGTACAGTACTGTCAGAATTCAGCAGGATGCATTCACATCAGGGACCCGGATCCGAGTACACTTACCCCCAAAGTCCAGTTCGTTTGATTAGTAGTAACACTGTACCGTACCCAGGTATGGTTCGTCGATCCATGCCTGGGTCCACTTGTTCATGTGAACTTGGGTACAGCATCAGGTGTGAAAAGTTCCAAAACACGGAAGTGGACTGCTATTTAACGGCAGTAGCCATTTAAAGGCATTTCTCAAAGGCATTTTCTCCTGTCTCCTCTGAAATCTGCATGCGCGCTGCTCACGCCGATCTCATGGGTGATAAAGTAGGAAGGCAGGCAAGCGTTCTTGACATTATCTCCAAAATATAAACAATAGCAGGCATAATGCCAATGTCAACTCCATTGTATGGGCTTGGGGATCTTAGCACACTTTTCTACACTGTAGTGACAACATAAGCAAATGTCGCATAGATGATGACGCAAGTATACTCGAGTACGGAACAACAATTGTACCTATATATATATTACTCCCATACCATAGAATTATTTGCAACATAACCAGTGTGTGTTTTTGAATATGGATATGTCTTAGCACCGGCCCGAAATGGTAGCAGCGTGTTGGGATTTTACCATATATTTTACATGAAAGAGTCACACTTTTTGATGTACTTGTTCAAAGGGGTGCTCCTGTTTATTCCTCTCTGCTCCGAACGTTTCTGGTCCCAAGTGGTGCTTCAGCGTCTTTGGTCTTTTTTAGGTGAAAGTGGGTTTGGAGTGCGGGTTTCCTTTGACAACCAGAAGTGGAGTGCAGAAACACTGGGGGAGTGAAGAGCCTTACCTTTAATTTGCATTTCCTGTTAGTTTGTATGAAGACATGAGAGGATGTTGCCAGGCACCTGGGAGAGTAGGAAAATGAGCTGTAACCTAATTACATGGGCCTAAAAAAAAGAGGGGGAAAAAAACTGCAGAAAGACAGAAAACAATATCAGATGCTATTGTCTCTCTGCCTCTTGAGTGTTGTATACGTGCCTACACCCGTATGCCACGGACAAGAATAGTTTGCATAATAAAAGCAGTCTAAGAGGTGTTGCCTCTGCATGCCCCTTCGCAACAAAACAGGCTGATGATACAATTATGAGGCGGAGAGCGGATCACAGTGGACTTGTCAGAGAGCCTCATCATTATCACCATTGTCTTCAACGCAGGCTGGCCTGTGTCTCCGATATGGGCAGATAGCATAGAGAAACAGATCTGCAATTACTGTTCAACCGTTTGAAGGGAGAGACAGAAACTTATATGTTATTTCTTTATTTTTTTTCCCCTTTTTTGTCAGTTTTCTCCCCAATTGTACTTGGCCAATTCCCCCTGCTCAGCATGTGCTCTGTGTAGACGAGCACATGCTTCCTCCGACACATGTGAAGTCTCCAGCTCCTTCTTTTTCACCTGACAGCGAGGAGTTTCACCGGCAGGACATAGCACGTGGGAGGATCACGCTATTCCCCCCAGTTCCCCTCCTGTGCAGTCGGAGCTGGCAAGTGCTGCACTGTGATTGGCCAGTCTGCGTTTGAGGGCGTGGTTTAGCGAAGGGTCAATTGGCCAAGTGCAATTGGGGAGAAAACGGGGGAAAAAATAAATAAATTATGTTTCTCACCAGCCCATAGCAGTGCAATGGAAGGACACAGATGTTACACAACATGCCACACAAGGAAACAATCGTTGTTTTCTGAGAAGGAAGTCTCTGAAATACCTTTGGTGTAGTGCTGACAGATGAGAAGACAACATATTTCATGGATGAATTCAATCAGTCAGCTCTCACAGAACATGGGGCCTTCCCACAACAAGGAAACAATCATTGCTTTGGCATTACATTGGTGTTGCACAAGAGTTGTACTGTATGTAGGTGCTTCTCATCTCAGCTGCAGATCCCTGTACCTCCTTTCCACAGGTCAGAGGATATTAATCATCATTTTCATTATTTTATTGTTGCTAGGAATGTGATACAAAACTGGAAATATTTATCCTGCCTCAGAATTTTAAAGGAAAATGTTTTAATGTATAGGTTGAACCTTGTGGTCTTTGTTCTGCAAAACCAGAACATTCTAGACACTTTATATTCACAAACAATCACAACACAGTTTTGGCAGAACATCCACACATGGTGAAACGAAAAAAAAAAGAAGAATCCTTCTTTTGTGGTTTTATTTACATGAGACACCCACAATTCTCCCAACATTTCAAATGCGCACATGTCCAATCTCCATGCTTTTCACACATACTCTTTGCACAGCCCCCATATTCAGTTTTAGACACCAAGTTTACTTGTCCCTCATGATGCTGAGGAATCTGTGATTTGGATCGTGCAATAAGGCAGGCCTGCTCTGTTCTTTCAGTGAATGATTGTAAAGATCTACAAAGAATATGTTTATTAACATTTTGTGTAAATATTCCACAAAAACAAGTTCTGTCCTGACACTATTTTGCAGAGGCTCCGTCGGGCATGGTGCAGGACGATTGTGATTGGTTTAAAGAAATACAAACAGGCCAGTGAGTTTTTTTCACTATCCAGGAGTGAAAGCACATTGAATCCAGACTTTCCTCCAGCAGCGCTGTGGAGATCAGTCTGGCTACACAAGACTAATAGTAAGCTGACAAAAGAGGAGAACAACAAGGCTGCTGAACAACTGATCCACGTAAATGATCAGTATAATATCCCTGTAATACTAAACTAAGAGAGGAACAGTAGTCTGCAGTGAGTTTAATAAGTGGATGCCATCAATTATTCACTGCTATCAATCCAGAGGCATTGAATACAGTAAACAAAGATATTATTCACCCGTGTCAAGAGCTGGTTGGAGCTGAAAATGAAGTATATCTAGCTGCCGTGTAGCATTTACAGGGTTCACAGCAACAACAAGCCCTAAAATCTAAAACTATGCTGAATGTGTGCAGGAAACAGCAGGAGCAAACACAAAAACAACAAACATTAAACAGTGTTGTCCTTTTAATTACACTCCACTACTCATACTTGCCAGCCATCCTCATTTTCCAGGGAGACATTTTTCATTGCCCTCTCCCGGTGTCCTCCCGGCATCACATTTCTCCCGTATTTCTCCCGATTTATGACACATTTTCACACTATTTTGTCCTTTACAGCATGTGTAAGCCTTTCAACTTAAAGCCCTTCAACTATACGGCTACACCAAATGATGCTTCTTTGCATGCACCTGACGTGACACGGAAGGGAGCTACCAGCGGCCATTGCTCAAACTCATGAAGAAGCTTCTATGTAGCTGTGACCACAAAGATGATGACAACTTTTCCCCTGGACAACATCATCCTCCAAAACCTG
>JAOVVB010060040.1:0-14385 GCA_028570985.1 Heterobranchus longifilis | reverse complement strand
AACTGTGAAGCACTTTGAACTACATTGACTTGTATGAAAGGTGCTGTATAAATAAAGTTTGATTGATTGATTGATTGTTTGATATTTTACTTATTATTTTTTGTCTTATTGAATGTATTGTTCCATAAGGCAGGCCACCTGAAGTATTTCACTAAAGTGAAATAAAGTGGCAATTCAGTCAGATTACTGGATGAGAGTTTATATATTTTTAAATATCTTTGTTTCATATTAAAGGAGGGAAGAGCTGCTTTATGACAGTTTACTGTGTGTTTATTCATATTGTACTAATTTATTTTTGCAATATTTATCAATACTTAAACCACCCCAAGTATACAAAATTGATTGGTAAAAAAAACTTTTTTCATGGCTCTTCACAGTATTAGTGATAAAGAGAGATATCCAAAACTCCCTGTAAAAACCTTTGACTTGAATAAAATGAAACAAGAATTTTGAACCTGGCTTTATACAACAATCACATTTCTGTTATGGAAATGTATGCAAATTAGCACACATTTAATGAGATAATGCCTCATTTGCATATTTCCACATAACATTTCAGAAAACTGGCAGGAGGCAGGCGGGCTGCACACAAAAACGAGCTTTTAATGAACAAGCTGAATGAACGCCAAAAAAACAGGCGGAATCCAAAAAATACAAACACTAGGAAAAACTGAAACACAAGGGAACTAACATGAAGTTAACGTACAAAAACTCACTGATGGGGACAGAAACAACACAGTGACAACAACAAGGAACCAACAAAGACTGAACTCAAACCCAGGAATTAAATCCAGGCTGTAGTGATCAGGGTGCAGGTGCAGAGGGAAACACAGGTGAGGGGGATGGGAGCTGATTGAGAGGAAACACTGGGAGCAGGAGGAGCAGGTGAGACTGATCAGGGTGGGGCAGACAATTACACAGGCGGGAAAAATCACAGACAGGAGTAAAGCAGGACCTGACACCTGAGGACTGAAACTACAAAATAAAACAGGAAACAGACTAAACATGACTGAACAGGTGCGCACAGTGTACAACATTCACAAGGACTGTTTAGACGATGGAAAAATAACTTGGTTTGAAGTTGAATTCTTCCTGTCTCCTGTTGTTTTTCGTCCGTTGTCTCCCCAGTGGCTCTCAGCTCATTAAGTGTAGTCTGACTGGATGTGGTCGTTGGTGTATTACCACTGACATCTCCACTGCCATCTCAAAGCCACTTATGTTTGCTGGTAGGACACCAGCAGTCAATATAATGTGAACCAGCAATCAATGGACACCAAGGCTATAGCAGTAAGCAGTTATGCTAGCAGTGTATTTATAGAAGCGTAATATTAACCTGTCAGCCGCCTCTTAGCCTTGACAGTTGTCCTGGGTCTGTTCTGTGCTTTTCACCAAACAGACTCTGACAGTTATTTGAAACACTTGGATGTTTAAACAAATACACACCGTCCGCGGAGCAAATTTGCACACCTTTTCTCCTCCCTCTCTCACATTTCACTTAATTGGATTTCCTTCTTCTTTTCGTCTTTGCTCCTTAAGCAATTTGTCAGCGTGAAGGCTTTCAACAGTATAATTGTATAGACGAAAGCAGCTCGGGCTCTGTGCTCATAGAGGAGGATTGATATCCATGTGAGTCATTTTCTATTTACTGTCAGGTTGTGGGCTGAGAAGTCTAGGGAGTTAGTGTGGATGTCTAGTATGTGTACAGTGACAGGCAGGGGAGAGTTAGGGTGGAAAGAAGAAGAGGAAAACATGGCCGACAAGATGGTTGTGGGATGACAAAGGGGACTGAGGGCAGAACAGAGAAAATTTGGAGGAGATAAAAATAAAGAACAAAGAAAATAAGGAATAAAACAGACAGAATCAGAATATCAGATGAAGGGGGCACAGAGAATAGGGAGGACAGATGAGATCCTCAGAATTCTGCATTTCTTGGCTGAGTGCACCATAACAAGCTGATGGGGCTTGACCCCTTTCAAAGGCTCCTTCAATTTCAGTCTTCTTTTTCCTGAAATTTAAGATAAGACCAGTCTGTTCTTTGCAGCCCTCAGTATTCCACAACCCACAGTGCACTAATCAATTGTTAGATGGAGCCGAGTATGATAAGAAAAATGCCACTTTTTTTTTTCTGATTTTTAGAATTTTTAGATCAGATGAACAATCTTACTTTTATCAATAGTCTGGATTAACTATGATTGTTTCTTAAATGTTTTCCATATGATATATTTTTTTACTCAGCATATGTGTGCATATCTTTGATATTCAACTTGTTTTGGGTCCATAGATACCAAATATTTGATTGATGATATTGCTCTTTGTAGTTTCTGAGATACAGCCATTTTCATACTTCTTATCATCTTTGGGCACATGGGACTACTTTTTGGAGTAAACAGTAGTCCCATGTGCCCACCGACTAGATATAGTATGATAAGAAAAACTCACTTTTCAGCCAAACGACCAATTTTGTGACTGTGTAATGGGTGAGGAAGCAAAGATAAATTAATCAAGTAATCAGAATTAGCCACAGCAAAACCACAGAAAAGGACAATGCTGGAGAGAAGCAAAAGGGAGATTTGTGCAGGAGGCCAGTCAGCCAGTTGGGAGCGGTATCATGTGATTTTAATAGCGAGCCCACAGGTGATTTATATAAGGCAATCAGTTGATTGACCTAGAAGAACAACAGCTGGATAAGCCTTATTCACAGCAGACATTTTGACTAGCAATCATAACAGGAAAAGCACAGGTGTTACCGATGACATTAACAATGGCCTTTTCTATTCATGTGCAGTAAGCCATGACAGCGTGACTTAGTGTACCATGAAACTGAAGAAGGTACATTGACATTCAATTCTATTATTAATTGCTTTATTTAAACCTGTGATATGTCAACATCTCTTTTGTGGAAAAATGCCTATTAAACAGTGGACCTTGTGAAAAATAGGGCTGTCATAATATCTTGTGACCATGGATTTTTTTTTCTCAGGCATAAGCTCCTCTTTTGTACCTATTACACTGTATTTTAATATATGAGCTGTGAATCACAGGCTTTATATATATATATATGTAGTTACCATTACCATTCACTATTTCCTGTCATGTATTGAAGTGATACGTCAAAACTCTGTTCTGTAGAATCAAGTACTGTGAAACTTACCTCAGTTTAAGGCTGTGATAAGCCTATATGTGCTATAAAAAAGCTTCTAAAATGTGAATATTTGTTTGTTTCCTTGGTTTTCTTTTATGATTGATGACAATCTGCTTTGGGAACTTGTCATTTATTTTTATTTTATTTATTATTGTATACCGAATACTTGATCAATCATTTCAGAAAACAATTAAATAATGATTAGTTGCAGCCTATTAATATTAATATATTTGACTGGATGACATCCAATCGACTATACCCTGTGTTTATCTTTGGGAGGCTAGAGCAACATCTGAGGTGGAGGAGGAACAAGATCTCTAAAGGATCGACCTATTTTCTCTGAAGGTTGTTTGAAGATATATGCTTCTCTGCAACTCTGCCTTTTCCCTACTCAGACCTACTCAACATACTAAAGACACCAACACAGACAACAGATGAGCCAGAGAGGAGGCAGAAGAGAAAGGCAGAGAGCAAGAGTGACTGGAGGAAGATCTTAATTAAGATTAGGCCAGAATCACTGCTGTGTGTTACAAGCTTGCACTGGGTATCCTCTACATGACTTCATCTCTTTCCTCTCTTCTTCTTCTTCTCACTTCTTCTTCCTTCTTTCATTCCATCCTCCCACCCACTTCCTGAATTTTCCCCCTACATATTGTCTCATTGAGATGGTGTTTTCATGAGGACATTTGAGAGGGAAAAAAGCAGCAAAGAAAGATACCGAACAATTCTGTATGTTCTCAGCAGTCAGCAACACAATATGAAACAATATAAACATTGGACACTATACTGTACTTGATGTGTGTGGAGTCGTCTGACTGGTACCAGTTCTGTAATAAAATACATCCAATTAGCCCCCACAGGTCTACGCCATTTTTTCCTGTTTTGCTCTGCATAATCTTTTGTAATAATACATGCATATCCTCAGCACTGTAATGTACCACCATGTTATGTACATATTTTGTAGTCTGCCTGACTCACTGATGCTTTATCTGACTGAGGTTTGTGCAAGTTAGAATATATGGCTCTGAGATATCAGTAGTCTAACTGTGCCGTGCATTGATAAATCTGCAGCGCTGTCCATGGTGCTGAAATAGCAAACGGAATTGTAATTGTGACTTTTTCTCTAAGTCGCGCCCTTCTGGCAGTTTCGTCTTGGATCTCTAAACTAAATAGTGGTACCCTAATAATAGACCTGACTCTAGCCCATAAGTCTTACACTAGTGCTAAACCAAACCCCTACAAAAAAACAAAAGTGTGAGTAATGTGTTGACGTGTCCCGAAACTTCCCCATCGCATCCCTCTGCTGCACCTGAGCACACACTGCTACACACACGCGCGTGCACACACCCACACACACATGCACATGCACAAGCACACACACACACTGCACATCTACAGTACAGTGTTGTTATTGTTTTCTACAGGGCAACAAACAGAGAATGAGCAACTGGGTGAGTGACAGATAAAGTGAGAGAAAAAGAAGGATCAGGCCATTCTTCATTTGTTGTGTCTCTTTTTAAAATAACATTTAAAAAGTGTCATGTTTGTATATTGGAACAAGACTGCTAGTAAATCATGACACACTGACAGAATTGTTTGCTTGATTCCACTTCAGTAAAAAAATTATGGGTATTAGTAAGATTTACTTTTTTTTAACTTTGTTTTGAACTAAAGATCAGCAACAACACGATGAATAAAAGACAAAAAGTAACAAAATAACAAATGCTGGTTCTCAGGTAAGATTTTTTATTTATTTTTTTCACGTTTAGAGCAGTTTAATAAAAGTGCACACAGAATACAGTAATCAATTTGGGGGGAAAAAGAAACTTAAGGTATCCATATGCCAGCCCTGCAATAAGACAGCAGACAAAAATATTTACTGTCATTTTCAAGATCATTCTCGAAGGAGATTAAACAAACGTTGTTCTTGACCTTTAAATCTCTGTATTTTCCATTTCAAATGTCAGACACAATAAGCACTTCATACTTAAAGATAATACTTGAAAGATTTCCACATTTCCATAAAGATTTCCATCTGGTGCATTTTAATATCATGAGGTCTGCAGAGAAAGAGACATGAGTTTCTCCCATTAAAGTAGGTTGTATCATATTTTTATGTCTGAATTATGAAGACACGTTAGCTGTATCCAGGTTTAATGTTTTTTTTTAAATGCAGTGTATCTTCCTCAAGTCAACAGACGATAAATTAAATTGTTGTCAACACAATGTTGCTTTGTCTTTTGTGTGTCAAGTGTCACTGTATTCTTAACCATCACACATTGAACCATTGTATTTAGCATAGTTTTGCAGCCAAGCCAGAATTAAATGCTCATTATTATAGCTGGTTAGCTAATTCAGCGACATAATGAAAAGAGCGTTTGGGTATATATAGGTACCAAGTGTTGGCTAACTGAAGACATAACAGCATTAATAAGGGGCTGGGCCAGGCTTTAGCCTACTCCTGTAAAAAGTGAGTTAGACAGAAGACTAATTATAAGCTTAAAAACCTTCAGAATTTTAATGGTGCTTGCTGACTGTCAAAAAGAAGAAAAAAAAGTATTGGTAAACCTTTCTCACAACAGACATTGACATTGACTTATAAAATACAGGTGTTATTAATATCAGTAATGATGGCTGTATCATCGTCATGGTCCTTGTATTCTGCATGCTGGCTCACTTGCTTACTGGGATGCTTAAGTAAACCCTCTGAGAAAGATGTGTCATTTGGTGCTATATAAATAAACAGACTTAAATAGAAAGAGCCACAGCTGATGCCATTGGTTACACCTGTGCTTTTCCTAAGATGAGTCAAAATGCCAGCTGTGAGAAATGTCTATTTGCGGTTTGGTAAGAAGAAGAAGAAATGAGAAGGTAAATGTTTTGGAGACCAAAAAAAACCTTTATGATGTTTTTTTTTTTTTTTTTTCCTGCAGTGGATTCACTCATCACTGAATCCAACAGAAGAATAAGGAATTGGAAGTTTTCTGCAGTTGACATTTTGACATGCCATACTGTATAATCATAATTGCATATATGTATGCCATTATGCAGGGCCTTGCCATTCTGCATACGTGCTCATTAGCTTAGTGCCATTCTTGTGATGGATTTGAGCCACCATTAATGTCATTTTAACGGTAATGTCACACCTGTGCTTTTACTGCTACGACAAGTCAAAATGTCTGCTGTGTAAAAGGTCTGTTCAGTTCGGAAAAGATTTAGTTTTACTTGAGATGTTTAGTAAGTAGCCAGTGAACTTCTGAAGTGTTTTACTGTAGATTTAAGCCATAGTCAACATCTGTCTTTCGGAAACCATGCAGTGAGGGGGGTGAAATGCTCAGAGGTTAATCATCTGAAAGGTGTAACAGGTGTATATGACTTCCCAGTATTTTGTAGATATTTTTTTCTTGATAAGCTGTTGTGGCA
This sequence comes from Heterobranchus longifilis, assembly GCA_028570985.1. Classification (NCBI taxonomy): domain Eukaryota; kingdom Metazoa; phylum Chordata; class Actinopteri; order Siluriformes; family Clariidae; genus Heterobranchus; species Heterobranchus longifilis. The sequence continues at coordinate 7,820 of JAOVVB010060040.1, read as the reverse complement.
CTTTGCAATTACACACTGCTGAGAACTACTCAGATCATCAACTTTATAGTCCTGCCAAACCACCATACTGCCACTTAAAATGTTAAAGTCACTGCTTTCTCTGGAGCTCGAATTTTCCCTTAGCAAAAAACTTTTCCGACACCAGCAGCATAGAATTCTTGTATGGAATATGTACGTGATAATGCAAAAACTGACATTCACTGATATTAAAATAACAGGGATTATCGCTTACACGAAACCAATTATATCACTCTCTCATTACTTTAAACACATTTTGGATATACTTACCACAGTAGTGGTCTGAGTGCTGTTTTATTGTCCTTGAAACAATTTTCTGCTGCTGTGATCAAACAGCCATTGTCCTCCATGGAAAAGCTCTCGCTTTCGCATTAAGTCTCCTTCTCTATTTCTCTACATGTCACTTCAATTTTATCTCACCTCACTGTTTCCCTTCTTTTTTAATATTCTACACAATAAAGATCTGAACTTCCTGTTCTTTCTCTCTACCCTCTCCTCATTACCACACACCCATGCATATTTTGCAGGTGCTGAGTGACAATTATGCACACTAAAAAGCAAAATATATCTGCAAAAAGTAAAAATAAATGGTAGAAATAAAGCAATGTCTTCTTTCTTTTGCTTTCAATGTCAACCCATTCCTCCGTCCTTTCCTGTCTGCACCTCTTCCACACATCTCTCTGTATTCATTCTGAATTCAACCTTTGACTTTTGCCACCCCTAATCTTCTCTTGGGCCTGCCTGTCCATACTCAACACCTCCACGCCTGGCTCAGACACTGTGCTCTGACTGAACAAAACCTTGGTTACCTACAGTATGAGAAAATGTCTGCCTCAAGAAAGAGTCTGGATAATGACCTTGCTCGTTTCCCCTCTCCTCAAAGCTGCTAAAACAGCCTCCTACAAAGCCAATGTGCTGTTTCGTGCCCAGCACGGCTGTTTTTCTCTGCCGTCCTTGGAGGATCTGAGGTTGATTCTCTACATCACAGTTAAGAACTGGCATAGTCAAAATACATGACATTGTTTGGAAGTTAGTGGTAAACCGACGATGTCTTAATGTTTACATCCAGGTGTGTATCGATCTCTGTCACTGAGTGTGTTTGCTCAGGTCAACATTCAGCATGTAGTTTGATTTTTCCTTTTATTTAGGAGCAATGCAAGTGTTAAGTTTATTAAATATCATAAAGCCAAACTTTGCAGCATTAAAGAAATAAATACCTATATACTCATTTATATACATAGAAGATACAAAGTTTCAGGGTTCCTATGCGCGTCCTGGAAAACCTGGAAATTTAGAGACTGGTGTTCCAGTCATGGGAACACGTGGAAATGTATTAAAATGAGCAAACATCCTGGAAATAATCCATGTTGTCCTGGAAAATGTTACTTGTGTTTTAGCCCCTCACTCAGAGCCCCTACGCAAACCTAGATGCGTATTTTGCTTGAAACTTGACCAGAAGCAAAGTGGAACCTTTTCATTTCAGCTCCCATGTCAATATATGGAGGGGAAGAGACTTGCAGCAATCTTTTCGGCTTCTGGAGCCGCCAGCAGAATTATATGACTGTTTGTGAGCAAGTGTTGTCCTGTATTTTCAAGAAAAACAACAGTTTTTAATCTGTATTTGAAAAAAATAAAACAAAAAACAGCACACTTTTTTGAAAAATACTCACTACAATGTGTGCAAACTTTCAAATGAGTTATGTTTCAAATTGAGTTGTTATCATGTGTAATATATTATCATTCATACTTGCTTGTGTCAAGAAATATAGCAGAGCAATAATAATTTTCAGAGAAACTTAAATACATGATGCACCAGATGAAGATTAGATTAAATTTGTAAGAGAGGTGAAAAATGTTTTGCAAAAAATGTCAAAATGGCGGGAAATCTATGTTGAGGGAAAATAGGCCTGCATGGATAGATTTGTGCATTTAAGTTCTGGCCGATGGATCTGTACCAAAATGTCTCAGTTCTTCTTCTGACAGAATGATGTTCCTTATATTGTATACAATATATAAAAACACAAGTTTAGAAAAAAAGAAGAGAGGCCATAATCCGTGTGACAGGTTCCTCAGAGAACTTTTGTGTCATTGCAGGTGTCAGCAGATGGCAAGTCGAAGGTCACAGATGCACTAAGTGAAGCACTGGTCCCCTCCTGGATTTTCTGGCCAAGGTTTTAGCAGCTAAAATTCACTTTAGTCTTTCCCCTCTTTTCTATTTTTTTTGCAAGTGTCAAGTCAAGCAAGGATACCACCACGCCTTCAGGGTTTTAAAATGTTCCTGTCATGGTGACTGTGAAGTAAAAGATGAATCCAAGTACATCTTTCAAAACACAAATGATCTCTTGGGGCCTGTATCCTCATATGCCCTGTGTGTGTGGGGGTGTGTGTGTGTGTGTGTGTGTGGGTGTGTGTGTGTGCTTCTGTTTCCACCGGTCAATGACACAATGTAGAGATTGCAGGGGTTGATAAATGGGTGTCATAGTCCATTTTCAATGTCATACTTTTAACTAGACCAAAACACCTCTTATCTAACTTCCTCTCACTCTTTTATATCATCCAGGACCTCCGACGGAGATGTCAGGGCCTCGGTATTTATTGAAAAAAAAATCCCATACAAAACTCATTGAAGGATGATGGTGATGTAATTTGCTTTCTCATGCATAGGCTTCATACTGTTCAAGCACCAAATACAAGGGTCTAAAATAAATGGACCTCATTTAAGAGTTTTGAAACATTTCAGCTCACCATCCCTCATTGATTCCTTACAAACCTGCACATCAGGGGAGTAATTTTCCAAAATTTGTTCTGTCATACGAGGATCAGTAACATTTCTCAACTCAATAGCCTCTTGTGTTCCATCTACTTTACTGGATAATATACTGTAGAGCCCCCGTGAAAGAAAAAGTCTCATACACTGTATTAGCATTTCAAATGTTCTCTGAAACTCTCCCAATCAGTCCAGTTTCGGATTTGAACTGTCACAGTGCCTGGAAATTAAACCCACTGAGGTTTAAAATGAATAATGTGAGCCTTGTGAATCATGATACCTCCCCAGTCCTTGTTACTCTCATTCTGACAACTACTAAACTAGCACTCCAAACTTCAGACACGGAGGTGCCATCTTGTTGCCTGGCTCACTAATAGTTGGTGGGAGGAGGTGCAGCCATGTATCCTATCCAGCCGTTACCTGCTGAGCCAATGTTTCATTTTCTCTCGCAGGATCCGCCTGGCCTCTCTCCCATTCAAGCAGATTTCCATCAACTAAAAACTTGTTATCTGTCTTAAAACTGTCTCATATGAAATAGAGGACCGTCATGTTAGAATGTAGTTACAGAATGTACCTCATGCTAGAATGTAGCTCCGGAATGTAGCTCCGGAATGAAACACATTTTAGTGTACTTTGTAGCAGTAAATTGATAAAGTGTGCAATTGGGTTGCCATTTTTTTTTTCCTGTTTCAAAACAGACCAAGCACCATCAACCCTGCATGTATCTCTCAGCGCGCTCTGATTGGTTGTAGGTCACGTTCTGTTACTCTGATTGGTTGTAGCTCCATTCAGAAGCATTTTGGTTTGAGCTGTTGATCGCGCCCCTGGGAAATCAAAAATCAATTGAGAGATTTCAGACCCATTCGCCAAATGTGATTTAGTCTGCCGATGCCAGGCTAGCAGCCATGGATATATTATGAGAACTAGATACTGGAGTGCCTATTCATATAAGCAGCTTCTATGTGGCCCACTGCACCAGTGTGCACTAGCAGGTGTCAGGTGTATTTTATTTTATTTTTTAAACTTGTGTAGACATATTTGTGTCTCAAACTAATAACTGAACTGCACACAAATCCTTATCTCCGCCAGGCTTAAGCCTGAATAAGATCTTCAGTCGAGTGTGTGAGTGAGTGAGTGTCTGTCTGCAGCTTAATCTCTCATACTACTGGACCCATCAGCCTAACATTTCTTCTGCCCATTCATGACTGTATGCTCAAGGACCTCTCATGGTTGTAGTGCTTCACAATTTTTGAAAAAAACTATTTTATTGACTGTATACCATCATTGACTCTTCACTCCTCTTAACTCCTCCAAACATGCTTCAAGCAGCAAAAGGCAGGGTTACCACAGTAACCCAGGTTTAAATCTGGCCTGAGGTGTTTTACCAAAACACAGATATCATGCAACAGAAGAGTACTGATGAACTCTGTTGTGCGGGGCCAAGCATGCATTCATGGTCAGAATGTTTGCAGGTACAGGATTAAGAAAACTCTACCAGGAGGGACAATTGAGTGAGATTCAACTGCACCTTTTTTTAGTTAATTTTAATTTAGTTTAAGGAGGTAAAAAACAACAAAACACGGTATATCCACATGCATTCAATCCATACATCCAATGCATCTTGAATCTCAATAAAAATCTGATCACAAAAGAAAGTATATCTACACATCTCTTTACAAAAAAAACCAAAAAAAACTGCAAATGAGAAACCTGGTTTCGTTAATCGGGGTAGAAACCTCTGCAAGATTTCTCACAGAAAAAGCTGATTTTTTTTTGTCATTTAAATGTGTAACCGCTTTATAATTGGCTTTTTACATGCGAGCACATACAGGATAAAGACTTCAAACAGGGAAGGCATCTCTGTGACAGCGACTGGATAGAAGCATTCGTTACGCATAGCTATACATCCTTATATTCAAAATAATTCCATACAAAGTTTGACTAGAACTGAAAACACAAAGTGGTCCCTTGAAGTCTAAAAAAGATTTCCTCTGCTAAACATTTGAGTACTTGTAAAATGCAGATACTTTGCCAGGAAGGAAAAGCTGTGTCACTATACTACTACAATCAAAAAAGGGAAGCAATGCTTCCAAAATCTGGTCGGGGGTAGAGGAGAAATCTGATTACTGAGGCTACCTGCTGGCTATTACAACAGCAAGGTTGCATTTCCTGCATAACCTCATATTTTTGAGTAGTTATTATGTCCATGAAAACGTACTGTGGAAAATAAAAGACTTCCGTGGGATAAAAACAAGAAATTAATTGATTAATTCAGTATTTGTAGTCAAAACACAGCAGCTGGGCTACTCCCTCACTGACCTCATTCCTTAACCTGGTCCTCCATTATTGCAACCAAGGGGGACACCACCAAAACTATAGCATTTTCACATCATCTTGTTTTGTCTTGGTAAACAAGCAAGAACGTCCCTGTCAGACAGCAGATGTTGTAAACATATTCTTTGTATATCTTTACAATCATTAACCGACAGAACAGAGCAGGGCTGCCTTATTGCATGATCCAAATCTTCTTCAACACTTGCCATTTTCAGTGTATAGGTTGATAAATCGGAGGATGTTGTTGTTTCCTGTAGTGAAGAGACACTGAGAATACGAACACGAAGGGGAGGAGGGACTTCCTCCAACCGGAGCCGTCCAGCCGGCAGAAGTAGTGCCTCAATGCTGATAATGCTTAGGTACCCAGCCAGACTAATTCTGAGCAGAAAAGGTGAGTTTTTTGTTCAATTTGGTGGAAAAATCACCTGTACCATTATATGCCAAAAATAATCTGTGATTATGTGTACAGTGAAAATATAGTGCGTAGTTCCTCATTTAACTATTATTCAGCCAGTCCGCTATCACCTGCCCGCTGTGTAATTGCTCACTGACGTCAGTCACTGACGTATCTGCAATTATGTATTTTCCGCACCTCTGATGTCGGCACACATTTATAACAAATCTCAACTGTCACAAAAGCATCAGCTCCATCTTGTAAGTCCTCACTCAGGTTACATCAGGTGCACCAACTTTTCAAGTGTCAAGGACGCATTATGAAATCTTCATGCAAGCCTAATGAATTGTTATCTAAAAGAAACAACAATTATGCAGAGAGGTAGACTATGTTTTTTTTCCTGAGTGACACCAGAGTATTTGTAGTCTCCTAATAGGCCGAGAAGGGAAGAAGCAGAGGGAGAGGAGAGGAAAAGAGTGGCAATAGGGGAGGAAAGGGATGGGACAAGTGAGGATAAAGAAGAGAAAGAGAAAAAGACAGATATGAGAGAAAACAAAGTGAAAGAGAGGAATAAGGAAAAGAGAAGAAAAGAAACAGTGGATAAAGAAGCAATGAAAAAGAGCCAAAGAAGATTGGTAGCATCTGAGAGTGGCTCAGGCCATTCTTATCCATTTGCCATTACTACTTTACAAGTCCATAATATGTCAATGTTGGGTTTTCAGCGCGTTCTTCTCTCCACAGGTGGCCAAAATAAAAATAGAAAATCAGACCTTAGGCTACTACTATTTTGGTACCTGGAAAACTACCCAACTAAATACATAAATAACTTTTAAAAGAAAATAATAAAATAAGGGGGGCAATAAGCCCCAGGTTCAGACTCAAACAAATGAACCCGCTTTGTGAAAACGTCCCTGTGGGGCTGGAAGTTTATTACTGTCACTCTCTGCTCTCCCACTGTGCTGAGCTTTACGTGTTCGCTTGCGGGGGAGTGACAAGATCCGAGCCACGATAACAAATACTGTATCAACTCCGTATGTACTGTGCTCAGTAATTTAGTTCAGTTATAAATCCATTCCACATGAGTTAGCTGAGTAAAATGTACAAATGTCAATTTTTTTTGTTTGTATGGACTCTTGTGCCAAGCAAGAAGAGAGGCGCAATAAAGAAAGAAGTGAGGAGTGAAAAAGAATAATACAGTTTTTCCTCTGTTGTGTCAGTAGACTGCCTCGCCAAGTCGATTCATAATGTGCTCAATCAAATGTTATTTACTCGGTGGAGGTGTTTAAAAACTGCAGAGAATGATTATCAGTGCAAGGAGCATCTTAAACCAATTGTTTATTCATTTACTGAGAGTGAAAAAAAAGGGGAGAGAAAAACAACAGAGGACAGATGAGCATCTCTCTTGTGCACACAGAAATCTCACACAGAGATTGTAAACCAAAGCCAACAGAAGCATGGCAGATGCAGTAAACAGTTACAGACAATGAAGAGGCTGCTCTCAAAGCAACATTTTGGTGTTATTATTGTGAAATTAAATCTCCAACAACTCTTTCAACATTAGCCAAGAAAAAGTAATTTTTCCTGTCAAGTTTTGACTAGTTTCAACCATTCAAACAACATAGTTTTATAAATGCAGTATGCTCATATATAATGTTTAATTCATGCATACAACATCCAGTTTCATGGTTTTATAAACATGATTAAAAAAAATACTTTACAAAGTTGAAGGAGCTATATTCTACTCATAAAGTGAGACATGGCACAGAGGATACTTTGACCTCAGCTTATATATGTTTATCTGCACAAAGTCTAATGGTTTTTATTTATCCAGTTCTGGCATTTGTGGCACAGTGAGGCGGTTGAAGAAGAGGCTTATTGTGGTTCAGCATTAGTAGCAAAAAGCCATGAAAGCTATAATCCAACAAACTTCCTCTCAGAAGAAACTGCTGCTGCTGGCGGCGGCGGCTAGATGTTTAAATGATATATGCACAAAGAATGCATGTGGCACTTTCCACAAAGAAACACATTTGTAACAAAAGAAATGTGCTGTGATTGAGAACATGTCATGCATACACAGACTTGAATTTAGTTTAATAAAGCAAGAGGGCGCAGTAGGGCATTGAGGGCAGACACATGGTCCACGCAAGTGATCGATTTTCCTTGAGGACCCTGGGCCAGGCGTTGCCATTTGCTGTCGCATGTTAAATGCTGCCTGGTGGAGATTGTGCGCCCCATGTAGGCTGAGTCCTTGCAGCAGCCAGGGTCTGAATCCGGCCCTTTGCCCCATGTCGTCCCCTCTCTCTCTCT